>JALJEE010000177.1:0-45738 GCA_023231475.1 Seison nebaliae
AACGACTATTTAAGATTTTTAAATAGTCTTCTCATTTTTTCGGACTGTTTTTTATTGACAAATAGACCTATTTGCGTTACCAGTCCAAAGAAATGAGAAGATTATTTAGAAAACTTAAATAGTCGGTAGACCGTTGAATCATCTGGTGACGGTCAGATCTTACAGATTCCTTATCTGGTTGCCGCAATATTCCAACTAATCGAAGTTCAGATTTCCCCACTGGAAACATCTAACAATATAACAAACAACTATATATAAAACATAATTCTATAAATTTTTCATTCAAACCAACCATCTTTCCATTCGATTCTTTTTTAAATCATCGCCAAAATGCCTTCACGACGTAGCTCATTATGGAATTATTTCGAGAAGAAAAAGATCGACGGAAAATCCTTCGCAGTTTGCAATAGTTGTAGTGAAAAAATTTGCAGAAATAATCAAGCAACAACATTGTTACGAAAGATACTTCATAGGACAGAAGTTATGACCGGTTTTATAAAAACGTAAAAGTGTCCGATTACTTAAAGTTTCTACTGTATCACGTCACATCATAAAGAAATCGATCTTAATGAAGAAAAACAACAAAGTAACAACTGTGAAAGATTAATCGCGCTCGTGATTGCTGTAAATTTATGCCCAATAAATATAGTAGAGTATCCTATTTTTATCGAATATAGTAAAAAGTTGAATCCCAATTTCAACGTACCGTCTCGAAATAAGATTGTTAACATTTGGTTGCCAATATCGAAAAAGGAATTGGAAGAACATATTATGAATAAATTGAAAGAGGAATTTTTCTCAATAACAACGGATTGTTGGAGCCACTTAAAAGCCCGTTTCATCAGCATAACTGTAAGAATAGTTGATAATTTTAAAATTGACAAATGTTGTCTGACTATGATTCCATTCAATGATGAACATTCGTCAACAAACATTCGACAGATAATTTTCGATTACTTAATTACTTTGTTAGATCAACGGAAAGTAAATTTAGATTTTCTCATCAATGTCTGCACCGATGGTGCTGCTAATATTGTAAACGTGTTTTCCAATTTAAATTATTATTAGTCCTACTTATTAGGACGAGGATACAATGATTGAATTGTTTGATATTTGATATCAGATGTTCGATGATTATTTCTTAAAATCTTTTCCTATTTTTCATTATTGGTACTACACAACACTAACAAATACTTACAGTTCATTGAAAGTCAATATGTTAAAAAAGAAGAAAAGGTCCCTTTTCCTGGCCCACAAACGGCCCACAAAACTGGTCCGGACCAGTTTATTGAATTAGAAATTTCAGAAATCAATATTTGTAATTGTAAACGTTTGTAATGACTCTGTTAAAATTACTAAAAAAGGTTTTCAAAATTGATATTTACGAAATGCAAATAAACAGAAGTTTTATGACCGACAGACAATTCGGAGACCCACTATTCGGAAGCATTGTGATGTAGGAGTTGTGTTTTCAAAAATAAAAGCTGAATTGTATTCTAGTATTGTCAAATTTGCATTTAACAATTTTTGCACCCCCATTTAACCTATTAAAAAAGGGAAATTTTTGCACCCCCATTTAACCTATTAAAAAAGGGAAAAAAACTGTTTTGGAACGATGTCGAATTAGGAACAAAAAAAAATTATTCAAAGTTAATTCTAAAATTTTCCATAGTTGATTATTATGATTAGGCACAAAAAAGGAGGTAATTCCAAGTGATTGGGACATATACGAAATTGAAAAAATCGTCTGTCAGTCGAATGATGTCACCAAAATAAAATGTCAATATGAAAAATTTATCAAGCGAGAAATCGGTTCTGATTATTTCGAGGATTATAAGTCGTCTACTGAATTAAATTCCGAGTCGTCTACTTCCGATTTAATAAACAGCAATGTAACCTCCATTGAGTCAACCAACTTCAATGAACGAGGTTATCAACCTAATTTGATCTTTATTGAAATTTAATTAATTTGATTTATATTTTACAGATTCAATGAACGAATTTCGAACAGTTTGTAAAAAATCGTTAGTCCTTCCATTTTAACCATTTAACCATTTCCTAATAACTTATATTATCTTAATGATAATTATATCAATAATATTCCAATGGGTGTAACAAACAAATTGTAAGTGAATATCGATGAACAATAACTCTACTTGTAAATTGTTTATTTTTCAAAAATTGTGAAATAATGAATCGTGGATTGATTTATTCCCATATTTGAAATAAAGAATTATATTTACTTTTAGTTTTATTGGTTGTAAATGATTTGTTGTTTATCGCCGTTTGTTGACATTTATTCAACGATTGAAATGATAAGAGTAGAATATTTGTTTACAAAAGGATTTTTGGTACATGAATAATTTCTTTCACAAAAATAAAAATGAAATATAAAAATATAATCATCTGTGTTTTCTTCTTCTTTTCTCAGTGCCTCAGTACCGATGATAATGAGGAGAAAATCTTATTTTATAGTTGCGTAATAAACAACTTATGTGATCAGTTGGAATTCTCAGAGAAATTATTCCAACATCATTCAAATGTAATTGCAACAGAATATGAATACTGTTCAATGTTTCCAAATCATCATATTGATGATGAAAGTGATGATCGAAAAAAATTAACTCAGAAAGATATCATTAATAATCTCAACAAATTCATGTCCGACTACGACAATGATGAACAAAATGTGGATGAAAGTTTAAACCATTCAGAAGATGATTTAGATAATATGAAGGATTCGCATGAAAGTCGTATGGATTCCATGATCATAGAGGAGGATGAAGAGGTTGAAAAGCTTAAGAAAAATTATGAAAAGAATTTAAAAAATGAGGAAATATATCAACAAAATCACGACATTGATAATGAGAAAATTATGATGAAAAAATGTTTTGGAGTAACACAGGTGGATTATATTCGTTATGGGGACGCACCAATAGACGATTTAAGATTTCAACGAATTCAAACATTTGAAGAGGATGAAAATGAACCGGATATTATTCGTCAATCTTCCCATAGTGAAACTGAGAATTCAATAGAAGATAGATTATTCCTCCATATTACTTATCCAAAAACTGGAATTAATCATCCAGTGCTAATTCTGTTCATCGATGGGACATATATGAGTTAAAATTGATTTAATACTATTAATTGGTAATTGTTAATAATTTTAGATAATTTAAAAGAAAACTTGAAAAGAATATCATTGATTTATCGAATTACGTTCGTTGTTGTAGAGTCACGTTCTCGACTCTTTGGTTATTTATCATTTATCCATAATCATTTTCCCCCAAACAACCATTTATTCGACCAATTTGAAGCAATCAAATGGATCAAAAGAAATATCCAACAATTCAATGGAGATCCATATTCACTGTCAATTATGGCTCGAGATTTCTACGCAACAACATCTTTATATCATTTATTATCATCAAAATATCGGTCGTTTGTTGATCAATTTATTATAATCGATCCATTACTTCGAAATCATCGACGAACGATACAAACTCAATCGAAAAGCATAAGTAGTGTACTCAAACTGATCGAGGATGGTTGACTCTTTATTTTTTTCGTTTGACTTTTTATTTTATCTTATCAGATAAATTGAAAAATTCAAAAGAAATAGAGGAGAAATTATTAGAATTATCTCCTGAAACAATTATTCAACGTTCATCTCTTCTTCCTCCTGATTCATTCGCTCCACAAATTGATAATGACTTTATTTCGAATCCACTTCCACCTAATTATCCAATTTATAAAATGACTGATAATCTCAAAAGAAAATATTCAAAATATTTCCCACAAAAAACTCCCTCGATCGCAATGATATCCACAGCACAAGCAGCTAATACAATAGTTCATCAACAATTTCCTCAACTTAAAAGTTAACTGTTCTCATTATTTCTTCAAATACAATTTAGTTGTAGATATCTCTAAATCAGATATTATGGAATTCATTGAAAAAGAAATTATTGATAAAAAATACATTTCTCATCAATCGGACAAAGATAAGAAGGAAATTCTACGAAAAATTAAAAGTTTTTATTTTTTTCGAAAAACATCGGAAGAAATATTCGGTCGTCTTCTGAGTGACATAATATTCGTTGCTCCTGCATTATCATTTATCGAGAAATATTCAGGTTCTTCATAATGATCTTATATTCTTTTAAACAAACAACTATATTTTTTCTTTATCAAAATTTAGTCAATAGTCCTACATTTTTTATGTATGTGGATCAGAAGAATTCCGATCTATTCTCTACTGTCAACGATGCTCATAAGAATGATGGAATTGATTCACGGAAATTGTGGAGATTCATTTTCTCGTCTACTGGAGAAAGAACGGGTCATGGAGAGAAATTATTTAAAAAGTTTTGGATGTGGAATAAGTATTTGTGTTTAACAAGGTTCCCAAATTGTTTTTACTCATGTTTTTACTTCAACAAAACGTACGAAATTTTTTTAGAAAACCGAATAATGATTATTCACCATTTTGGCCTTCATACCAACCAACAATCAATATGAGAGAATATTTGAGAATTAATGCAAATGGATATGTAAGTCACTCAAAAAATTTAAGAACGGAAATCTTGAGTTTTCTATTAAAACATTTGAAAAATAATGCTCGATGGTTATAATTAGAAAACGTGGAAAACTATTAAAATTTGTAAATAAAAATTAATTTTTATTCAAAAGTCGATTCATCGATTAAGTATCGATAGCAATCGATTGAATTCTTTGATTGATTTCATAGATATATGACGAAATGTTCATATCCATCGCATTCACTTTGAACCGACAATAATCAATTTTATATTTTTCGAATATCAATACTAAATCAGGAAATAAAGTCTCTATTAATTTGAGAACATTAGAATTAATACCCAGATTATCATTTAACATTTTTATAGGAGCAACTTTACTATTGTTGCGTTTGAAGAAAGATTGAAGTGCAGGTAACATTGTTAGAAGATTTTCCAATTCGATTTTCCGTTGAGTAGTTTCGTTGTGGAGGAGATTATTAAGTTGAGTTCGATTATTTTTCCTTTCTTTCAACTTCTCCAATAACTCGTTTCGAGAGAAGAATGGTTTAGATGATGAATTGTCATGTTTAATTGACTTTTCTGTTAACAAATGTTTCTTTGTCACAAACGTCCCAACTGAATCAGTGAGAATTGATTTAATGGTATGTTCATTGTCATCAATCGGATAATTAGGGAAAGGATGAATGGGAATTTCTGGAACTTTTGATTCCAAATCGAAATTCGGATGCCATCGATTAACTGATTTGGCAGATAAATGTACTTCGATATTAAATTCATTTTTCAAAAATAATTTTTGTGCATTTAACACGATATTGGTAAGGAGAATACGGAAATCTCGTTTACGTTTATTTAAGTCGTCGGTAGAAGCACAAGAAGAATTTTTCAATCCAATGGGAAGAATATTGAGAAGAAATCGTTCACATTCCAACAATTTCATTTCCAAATCATTCTGCTCGATATACTTCAAATCATAAAATCGAATAGAAACACTCATCATCCGACCGAGATCATCTTTCGAAAAGGATCTTTGATTAAAAGAATTTATCTAAAAAAAAACAATAATAAAAATGAAAACTTTCTTAACGTTGATTCAACTGCCTCTTTCACTTTCTCAAAAATATTCAATTGTTTTCTATTATATCTCCAACAGATCGACGTATCACAACAAAGGAATTTGTTGTAGAGTTCTTGATAAGAGAATGGTAGAGGCAATGCTAATAATTTCTCTTTAAAACGACATCGATTTATTAATAATTCTTCTTCTTCTCGATTGACCACTTCGGATTGTTGCTCCAACTCCTTCTTCTTCTCACTAATCAATTCCTCAATTTGACTCTTCATTTCCACATTATTATTCGTGCGATATTTTAATCGTTGGAAAGCCGGTTTGCATTCCTTTAATTTTCGCCTTCTTTCTCGAAGTTCTGTTAAACGATTTTTTCCCTTTACATCTTCTGTACAATTGTCTTTACTGATTGGACATAGGACATTCTCATCATGAATTAATTCCGATTTGTTAACCGTTGGCGAATTGATAGGTGAATGTCCTTTTTGACTTCTCGTTCTAATTGGCATTGTATAAATTATTCACATAAACTAACAAGGAGAATAATAGATATCAAAAGAGACTATAAAAATAATGTCTTGTACGCACATGAATTTGATAAATGGAGAATTTGAATAGATGAAAATGATAAATTATTTATATTTAAGCCTGAATTCAAACAGTCGGTTATAATATGAATTACTTTCAAGCAAATCAGTGCAAAAATTTGATAATTTGATTTCTTTTAAAATAGACTTTTAAAATTCTCCCCCCATTTTTACATTCATTTTATTTCCAATTTCTTTATATCTCTACTCATTTTACACATTCTACTCCAGATCATTCTACTCCATCAACCATCGTTGTAAATTACTGCTGTGACTTGTATGTGTTCCCAGTTACGTTTTCAAATATCGAACAGTTATCGTTCATATACTATGTCGTCATCAAGATGTCGGTATATCAGTACAGTTCGGATACTTACTTCTTATAAACGTTTAATAACTCATATTTTGAACAAACCTCTCATGAGAACAATAACTTCGATTTTACATTTTCTCGGGAAATTATAAAAATAATTGTGGTAATATGAAAATAATTGTCCTTTTTTATTTCACATAAATCGGGCCATTATTCAAATCGAGTCATTTTCAAGGATGTTTGGGAAAATTAAGTTCAATTATTCCATAGTATATTTGTTATTGAATATTATAGTATTGAAAAAAAATTGTACATTTTTAAAGAGAATTGTTCTATAATAGCTCAGAAAGTTTAAATTTAAGAATGTTGGATAATTTATAATTGCCGACCAACAAGTCGTTAGTTTTATATGAGTAAAGAGTGAGTTAAATAAATTTAATGAATTGAGATCTCACCATTTTATTTTTAATCATTATCTAGGGATCTCATCAGATAATACAATGACGACAGAAAATAAATTTCTTAGGACAAAGAACATTCTTGTTTTCAATGATTTTCAGTTACTAGAAGAGAATAGATTTTCCACTTCTTTTGAGAATTGATTAAATAAATTGATTTAATAACAAATGATAATGATTAGTGAATTGGTGAAAGGTATTTTTCAACTTGAAAGGAAAGGAATTTCAGAAATGCGTTTCCGATAAATTATTGATGGATATGTGATAAATTGATTTAAAAACGAATACGTAAAATGACAGATCTGCATAAATCTTACGTCGATCAATAAATTAAAATATATATATATATATATATATTGGTGATTGGTGAGGCTGTCAGTTATGTGTACGAATATTTGAGAGGTTACACATTTGCAATTCATAAGTAGTTAATATGGCGATAATCGACTGGTAGAGTAATGATACTCATCGTTTTATAATTTCATCAAAATTCAAAAAAGACGAGACTTCTCAAATAAATAACATTTGTGGAGAGAGGTCATAAAACGTACCATCCTTTCCTGTCTCATCTATCTATCGATAACAGTACCATCAAATAAGAATAAAAATCATGAGACAAAATGAAAGAACAATATATTCATGAGATATGATTAAATTAGGACTGATATCAATGTCGCTTCAAATTTGGATTGATTTGGTAAAATGATACTTGAATGTTTGTTGATACAATTATTATCATTAAATCTCATCCAAATAATTGTCAAATAAAACGGTAATTTCAATTATGATGAACGCTAAATTCTTTTATTAAAATCATTAGGAGCTCTCATTCAAATATCCATCAATGGACACATTCTTCACCCAAGGATCATTCACCAGTTTATTGAGAGTAGGTCGTTTTGATGGTTCCAACTAAAGTCAAAGAGATAATTATATTAGATTATTATATTCCAATTAAAGAAAAAGTTTAACTCGTAAACATTCTCTTACCACTCGACGAGCATCACTACATGTGACACGGGAACGAATTGCTGGTGGTAAACGACCTGAAGCGATTTCATTGTCATTAGTGAACGGTAATTCTCCACATAATATGTCGTAAAGTAGAACGCCCAGTGACCAGACAGTGGCTGAAAGAGCTCCGTAATTATGGTTTCTTATCCATTCAGGAGGGTAGAATAATCGGGTACCTTCAAAATCTTCATAAGTTTCATCTTCAAGATTTGTCGACTGAAATTATTCGAATTAAGAAAGAGAAAAAAGAAAAGAATTTAACTCGAAGGAATGTTGCTGATCCGAAATCGATAATTGCTAATGATGGTGCCAATGGTTTAGGTCGACGTCTTATCAAAATGTTTTCACTTTTTAAATCTCGATGTACAACACCAGCTAGAGCCAACGAACGAACTGCACGAACAAGTTGAGCGAAAATTGGTCTAGCAGCTGTAGCCGATAATTTACCACCATGATTTTCTAACCATGCGAATAAATCACAACATTGACCGTTATTCGAATTATTCACACTAGGTGGTACTTTCGTTCTTAATTGACGTTTGTTTAATGCTTGCATTGCTACTGGACGTTCTAAGACGAGAATCCATCGAAGACGATCAGCTGACCATTGAACGAGAGGGACGACAGCTTTCTTCTCATTAAATTTTGTTGAAATCAAATCGATTTTCTCATGACCAAAATTGCCGATATGATCACCGATACCCTGAGCTGCCAAATGACGTAAAAAGACCACTTCAGCTGGATACATTTTAACATCATGAGGAGATAATCGAATCGTTTGCATTACATAAGTGTTGTTGTTATTTTGTTTCATATTCTTCAATTCTTTTAAGGCTAATTCGATTAGAGTTGGACGTCGTTCTCTTAATTCTCTTCCGATTAAATCATCTAATTGTATACATGATTCACATGTACAAGGGAGAATTTGTCTGGCTCGTTTAATTCTTCCACTTCTCTCACTTCGCACTCCTGCATAAGGCAACACTTTAATGGCAACAGCCAAATTATCTGAACGACGACGTGCTGCCCAGACTCGAGAGAAACCACCACGAGGCAATTCAGTTTCTATGTGATATGTCTGTCCCATCAGTCCTACATCTAATCTCCATAAATTCGAATCGTCCATCATTTGAACGACCATCGCTGGTTGTTTCATTTGCACAGCGTTATGAGTCGCCACAGTTGATGATGGTTGGGTTGAAATTGTTGAATTTTGATGATTCGATTTCTTTTCACTCTTAATCGATTTATTTGTAGTCGATTTATAATGGTCAATTTTCGGTTTCTTCTTAAAATGTTCTTGTTCATTCTCTATTACTTGTTCATGTTGTTGTATTTGATGTCGTTGATGATGTTGGGAATATGATTGTTTTTGATGATGAGATTTCGTTTCCAATACTAATTGTTGTTGTTGTTGTTGTTGTTGTTGTTGTTGTTGTTGCTGTTGTAGTTGTTGAATATTCGATGATTGATGAACTACATTTCGTGGAAAATATTGATATTTTATGGCAGATGATTTTGTAGATGGTTGCTCTTGCAACAATTGATGATGATGATATTGTTGTTGTTGTTGTTGTTGTTGAGTGGGTTGTAAAGTTTGAATGGAATTTATGGATGATGATGTTTGTTGAATGATGTGAACATATTGATTATAGTTGGCTGGAGTCAACGCAATTGGATGTAAATGTGATTGATCAAAATTATTTATCGATTTCGATGTTAACGATGACGAGGTCGACGTAAATTGTGGTGTCGTCATCATCATCATTGTCGTTAATTTATTACTCTGTGTGTCTAGAGAATTGTTGTGTGAGATTTGTTGGTTCACAATAACATGTTTCATATTCCCATCTCCGATTGTGATCGAAGCGGTTGACGGATGTTTCATAGAATTGTCATCTTTTGAAGAACACGTCATTAACGAAGTGGTCGCAGATGATGCTATCGATGTATTCGACGATTGTAAAATTATTTCGTTTTTTGATAAACTTCTCTTATCGTTATCCATTTGACAATTGTACACTAAATCCTTCTCATCAATCTTGTGACGATTATTTTGATTGGACAAATTTGAACTTATTTTCTTCAGTTTCATACTGACATCCATCATGGACAAATTGGAAGGATTCTTCGATGTTACCTTCCTCGATTGACCTAATGATATCGATGAAGATTTCTTTAAATTCGATCCTTTCAACGGAAGAAACGTTTCCGTCGTCGTCGATTTAATCGTATCAATAAACTTTCCTATAAATTTCTGAATGGAAGCGATTCCACTAATAAATTTATCCTGATGGACATTATCGGGTAATGTGTCCTCCTTCTTGTTATGATGTCTTTGTTTCTGTTTTTTTTCCTCCGTCAATTGTATACTATTCACCGAATCGGTCGTTGCAGAAACGTCTTTTTTTAAATAATCACAATTTGTCGTCAAATGAAAAATGTGAAATATGAGACGTTGGAGCACTTCCAATTGCATTGGAGCAATTGGTAGAGTTAACGCTTCCACCTCATGCTGATTCAATTGACTCGAATTCAATTGATAATTTTGATGAATGATATCATTGTGATCCTTCAAATGAAACGTTTCACCATCATTTTGATAGGAAAATGAGAAATTTTCTCCATTATCCGTATGACATTTATACCAGTTATAGACCCGCTTCTTTGCATACAGACGAGCATTCACACCACAAATCGTTTCTAAACAATCAATGTCAATCATTTCGAAAAGTAAATAAGAATAAATGACACAAATTTGTATCGAATGTGGTGCCATCACATAAAGTTGAGAAATTCGTAATCGATAAAGATGATCTTCACCATCAATCATACTTATCTTCTCTAATAAATGCAATCGCAACAATTCATTTAAATCGAACATCGATAAGAATATGTTTTGGAATTTATTCGAATTTATTGAATTATTCTTTATTCCATCCAATCGAGGAATCTTTTCATTAATTCCACTATGAAGATTTGATGTAGATCTCGAACAATGACCATTTTGATTAGCTTTCCTTTTTTTCGATTGATAAGTTAATGAATTATTTATAGATTCATTCCCTTTCACTTCCATCATACAATTCGTCTTGTTAATCTTTAATGTTGAAATCGATTTATTTGGTGGGAAATTCCTTCCTTCATTCAATGACAAAGACATTACTTGTTGTTGTTGTTGAAGTGAATTGGAGATTGTGGAAATATTATCGGAATTGATAGAAGTTAAATTAAAATTATTTTGATTATTACTGTTATTGTTATTGTTGTTGAGAATTTGTGAACTATTCATAAAAAGACATTGAATTTTTTGAAGATTTTTTCCACTTTCATTCCTATTCAAACTATTTGTCTTCTTGTTCATTTTTTGATCAAGATGTTGTTGTTGTTGTTGTTGGGACGTTGGTCGTTTCACATGAATATTATGAAATGAGGAATTTGATGATGATGATCCCAATATTCCAGTCGTCCGGTTTGTTGGCATATGATTCGAGTTTTGAATCGTATCAGTTGTCGATGTAATGTTGGTAGAGTTGACGGGATGATAAAAATGAAACCATTTCAAATAATGCTTATATAGCCACATGATTTCACTCGAATGAAACGATGAGAAATTAATGAAATTTCTAATTGAATTTATCCAACTAGAATAAGATTCTTTTTCATAATTCTCAACGTTATAATTCTCGTTGAATAATTTTGTACAATTCATTCGATATCGTGAGATATAATCTGAAACATCTTCACCGGTGCGAATCAATTCGAATATGAACTCCCACTGATCGACGGTGATGGGAGGAGTGGCAGTGGAGAAACATTTGAAAATAACTCTAAGAAACTGTTCTAAACTCTTCATGTTCTCATTCGTCAAAGATAATCTTGTTTGCACACCAACCGTATTGAGACATCGATAATTTTTGATGGTTTTACTCAAATGTTGGAGGAATTCATAGAGGATACAAGCGAGATAATGATCATTTAAAATTGTCATCTCTTTTTGTCCATTCGAATTCGTATCATTCATTTCACAAATCTGATAAACTTCATTTTTCGGAATTGTCTCATTTCCATTCGACATGTTATCGACAGAACATGGAATCCATTTTAATAATTCGTTTGAATTGGAAACAACTTGGAAATTGAAACAAGGTTCATTCGAATTATCATTAGAATTTCCTATTAATTTCATCGGAATATAAGAAATGTTATTGTTATTGTTACTGTTGTTGTTATTGTACATATGTCGATTATTATTGATTCCTGTAGTAGCCATTGTCTCGTTGGAATTTATAGATTTTCTATTAGTTCTTATGATATTTTGTTGTCCTGTTGAATTGGATTGAGATGATGAAGAATCATTATTATGATGATGATTATTATTATTATTATTTTTATTATTGTTGTTTTGTTTTACTACATCAAATAAATTTCCATTAAACATTTGCAAACCGTTCGGAACATTGAAATTACCGGATGTGGGAATATGAAGAATGTCGGAAGGATAAATTGGGATCAATCGACCACTAGGAATCTTCTCTAACATCACCATTTGTTGTTGATCATCTGGTGGTTGAAGTTGGGGATTGACGTTAACATTCGACTGATTCATCATTTGTTGTCTCTCTTGTTCTGATTGTTGTAATTGGGATTTCTTCAACTTCGATTGTTCATTTTCTGATGTGGATAATGAACAGTCTTCTAATATTATGTTTTGATTTGAATTAGAGAATTTGTTGGACATTTGTTTATTATCATTATTCTGTATGATAGGGAAAGCACATTGACGTTGTAAACAATCAATATCTCCGAATTGTGAAGAGAATGTAGAACTTGATGTTGAAGTTTCCGGTGTGAATAATCTATTGTCACTGTTACTCGTTTGATCATCATCCATCTGTTGTTGTTGTTGTTGGCTATTCGTGTAATGATGATAATGGTTACTGATCATATTATTGTTATTATTAATCGTTTGAAAGTCACTTGAATTGTTATTAGGTTTGATGAAATTCGATAGAAAATTCTTCTTTTCACAATTTCCGTTAATATTTACGTTATTATTCAACAGTTGTAAAGTGTCGGAACCTGGTGGAAGATTTTGGAATATGGCAACAGATGCGGTTGGTGTTGGAATGAAAAATGGAATACTATTTCTTAATACACTGGGCGAAGATGGTGGTGCTGTCGATGGTGTTCGCACCGTCGATGTAGCAGTGACGCAATGGTTTAACGATACCCTCGTCATATTAAAATTTTAGACAACAACATCTGATAGAAAAGGGAAAATATTCAAATAAAAGAATAGATATTCAATCGAAATTGTGGAAATAGTTTTATACTTTTCTTTTTTTTTTGTTAAATTCAGAAGAAATGAGATTCAATATTTGGTTGTTCTTTTTTTTTTTTAATTTCAACATTAAGAGTTCTTTTCCTGTCGAATTCTCGATATAGTTGTCGAGAAGGAATAACGACAGACGACAGAAATAAATCGGAATGGAATTAGGTGAACATATTCGCTGAGAAGAGAATGACTAAAGAGATACACTATTCATTCCACCTTGGTTCGCCTTTTTTTCTCCCATTCAGTAACATGATCATTATCATTCCTACTATTTGAATTATCACGATTATCATAACAATTATCATTGATCGACTATTGGACATAGACGCTATTCTATATTTGTAATCATCTCTACTGCTGCCATTTACTGCTGCCGTCTATTCTCTTCCTATCCGGTTGGGTGAATGAAGAGAAATGGTCGACGAACGTACAGAGACTTCGCCGAGAATCTTTCTATCTTCTTCCACCTCCTCCCTCTCACCAGTCTGGAGGTGAATTGGCGCTCCGTTGAACAGAGATGGCCCATTCATAGAGAAAAGGGAAAAAAGAAACAATTGGAGTGGAAAATATCGGAGGGAATAGTATGGGGAAGGAGACTGATAAAGTGACAAGCTGAATATAATCATCATTCGAACTTTAAAGGGAATAGTTACCTCATAAAATTTTTCCTTTTTCTTTTATTTTTCATTAAAGAAAACCTAAAGAGATGAATATGCCAATCATCATCGCCATCATGAACGACATCATCTCATTCAGTTGGGATGAAGGAGAAAGGGAAAATTTCAAATGTTTACAACTTTCCATGAGTAAATAGATTGAACGTCATCCTCAATAATCATCACAATCGATAAAAGAGAGAGAAAGAGAGAGAGAGAGAGAGAGAGCAGAAGAACAAGGAAAATATAATTCGGTCTTAGTTACACCAAAATCAATCGAATTGAATAATGGCGGCTATTTTTGAAAGGTAAAGGCTTAGGCTTTTCCACGTTCCACTCCCTCTACAATCACTTCGTCTTGTCTTCATACAATCAACTCACTGGGAGAGATATAGACTTAAATTGGAATTCCATTAACCAATTCCATTTAATAACAATTGCTCCCCTCCTAACTGGATAGGTCGGAAAGAATATGTTCTTTCTGTGTTTCTCCATTGGAAAACTTTCAGAAAAAGAGTAATTGACAATAGAAATGTCTCTTCCAATCACTGAGATATGGGTAGACCTGATATTAATTGGAAGCTAAAATTTCCAGTTGAAAAACAGAGATATCCATTTGATTCGAACATAAATATCAGACGATTAATTTGAGGTCGACAAGACGAATCTCTTCTTATATGGAACGAACAGATAGAGATCGGTTCGATGGCAAGATAGAGATGTCTCCCCCGAAAGAATTAATCAATATTTATTGAACTTTCTCAAATGTGATCGCATATGGTGAATGAAATAGATTCTCTTCTTATACAGATCGTATAATCGACCACAAGTTGGGAGAATCACAATCGACATCCCTCCCACCTCCCTCGTTCTCATTTATTCAGCAGATATCAGAAATTTCCTTATGAAGAATTACTTCCGATTTTACTCTCGTTCGAGAGAAAGGTGGGGAATGTCAATAAAAAGTATAATTATAAATCCCTTCTTCCAATTCAAATTGAGAATTACATCAATAAATTTTAAATTTAAATTAATTTTCATTAATTTTCCCGAAAACTATCAAATAAAGATGAAAGTTGAAATGAAGAAATCAATATGATTAAGAATAAGTAGAATATACAGAATGTTGAAAGATTATTATTAAAGAAATTATCTCGATACAAATCATTTTATTCTCATATTATAGTCACAAACTTTCATTCTAATCGAACTAATTAGAGTACTTGATTGATGAACTAATGTGACGATAATTCTAATCAGCTGCATATTAATAAGAGTGAAATAACTTCGAACGGTCTGAGTATTAAAACTTGGAAAACAGATCAATTTTGGAAAGAACATGGATATATTAAAAAAAAAGTAGATCAACGGTGAAACTTGGTCGATACATTGTATGTGGGGGGAATGATGATGATAATTTCTTATTCATTTCACTCGATCTGACGAAAATCTCGTCGAATAATTAATAAGAAATGATTAAATAAATATTTTTAAGGGAATTGGTGGCGATGAGAGATTTAGTATATATTTCTTTATGTGAATGAAAAGATTTTTTCTTAATTCTTTTTCACAATAAATTTATCCGAAAGAATAAATAAAAAACTAGAGTTTGGACGTTTTCATATGAGGGAAGATATGGAATCTTTCAATTAAACCATTGAGATAAATAGGACAAAAGGAAATTTACGAAAACTTTCATAAAGAAATCATAGTGTGTAAGTCATAGACGAAAATAGGATACTACATATCTATCGCTTGCATAACCATTGAGTGACAAGTATAAAAAATTTCTCATAATTAATCGAATGGATGGTAGTTAGTTATGTGGTGGACTATTATCATTTACCTTATCATTCTCACTTCAGTTATTGTTTCTTTCTTTCTTTCTTTGTTGTGATTCCTGCCCACCAATAAACTCTTATAAAAGTCATTTCGTGATGTAATGATCAATAATGAACGAGAAAATATCAATAATTAAAACGACAACAACAACAACAACGATGGGGCATAATTAGAGACAATTAGATAAATGAGAAAGAACACATCACTAATTTCGTCTGAGACAACTGAAGAAAAGATAATACAAATTTCATAAGTTGAAGTACAAGAAAATAAAAAAATTTATCGATAAATGAAGAAGAGATGAGAGAATACATGCCCAGTCGTTATATTTTAGTTTTCGAATGATTTACTACATACACATACATACGCACATATAGACATGCATGCAGGTCCTTGCCTACACACTACATTACTCCCAAACACACATTCTTTCGCATGTTCTAATCACATGAAGTATCGATGTTCCCCATCCTTCCGCTTGCTCCCCTCCCCGAAACTCCCTAGAAATGTACATGTACGAACGTTCAGTTCCATCCTCCTGATCAACCATTATCGTCATCAGTGAACATCGTCTGTCTTCTCGTAAAATGTTCATCTGATCTGATTAATATTCAACACTCATATTCATCTACTCAATAAATGAAGGAAAAAGTTGTTGGCTTAGTTTCATTACATTCAGATATCCTAACTTCACCAAATCAACAATGTTAATTGAATGGATCATACAAATCAGTAGAATGATAAGAATATAAAAAATGTCATGCGGGGATTTCGTCACCTTTTTTTTCCCACTCCCATTCGGACAATTCGCCACCCAAATAATGGACAGTTCGCCACCCTAATAATGGACAGTTCGCCATTCTACTAATGGATTTTAGGTGTTTTCGCCACCATTTTATATAAATCTGAGCTATAGCGAGGTAGGGAATAGGCGAAAATGCCGAAAATATACAAACATGGTGGCGAACTGTCCATTTTAAGAAAATTAAGCTCAGATTTGTATAAATGGGTGGCTAAAACACCAAAAATGCATAAGTAGAGTGGCGAACTGTCCGAATCGGAGTGGGGAAAAAAGGTGGCGAAAACATCGGGATTCTGAAAAATAACATAATAAACCTTCCTAACAATTCCTAAAAATAATAATAAATAAAGTTTTGAAAATGAATAGATTTAAAAGTTTTTAAATAATTAAAAAACAGTCGGAATAACAATAATAACAACAAAAATAATAACAATAACAGCATATAAGCAACGTGTAATAACATTAAGAAAGTTCAATAAAAAAAGAAAACAGAAGGTTGGGATGAAACAAGTTAAGGAAAGCATTCAATTGAAATGACAAAAATGAATGTAGGAAACATTTTATTTCATTGAAAATAGAAGGAAAAATTATGAGGAGAAAGTGATTGAATTTGATGAAGAAGAATTATAATGATGGAATTATAATAAATAAGAACATATATGGCCACATAGATCCACATCGCTTGAACTGAATGTGTGTTTGTATATGTGAATATAAAATGAATTTTCAAAGAAAAATAACATTTCTTTCTTATTTTTTTTTCGACTATCGAAATCATTTAGTCGATGAAAAGCTTTTTTATCAACACATGGATAGGATCGAAGACATTTTCATTAATTTAAACTTTTTCTTCTTCTCAATTAACCGATATGGGATTCCCTCTATATATTTCCTTTTTCAAAATTTATTAAATCTCCATTTCATTTCGTCTGGAATTATCTCATCAATGAATCATTGAAGTTCAATTGATTGAACTGTCTCATGCTTTTTCCCATTCATTTACGCTTCTTTCTACCTGCCAACTTGAACTTTTCTCAGTTTTCTTTTCAAATATTTTACAAGAATTAGTTCGAATCAAATCAATTCAGTTTCGATCAGAAACAGAATTAGTCAATTTTATATAAATATTCTATCGAATAAAAAAAGGAATGATATTTAAGAATTCTTCCGAACTACAAGAATAGTTGACGTGTAATTTGATATAATTTACAGATTGTTTGCAACGTTAAATAAAGAACTCGATTACCGATACCAGTCGATCGGAATAGATAGTAGAACCAGAATGCTCCAATTGTACATCGAAATAAGAATCTTATAAATTTCAATCTAACCCCAAAAATGAAATGCATTATTAATATATAAGAGAATTTTATGAACTTTTTTAAATTAGATATTGATCCTCCTACATTGTTGATATCTTCTTTCAACAAAAATTTCTTACATCCCAAACAATAATCTTTCATATAAATCTTCCAATTCATTGACATAAGATTAAAATTAAACATCTAAATGAGATATGAGGGGAATTATGAGAAGAAAATGAAATGGAAACTTGTTTATCAAAACCGCTTAATTCTTCATGTAATCGTTGAGCATTTTGATTGACGAAACACCATTCATGAGAAGTGAAATATTGAAGACTTTGAATTGCACGTGCTAAACGTGTTTGGATTCTCATAAATTTTGGTTTTCTTCCCATCAATTGCAATAACATGTCGAATATATATGAGGGCAATTGTTGTTCGATAGCGTAACGAATTGAGTGAACGAGACGACTTCGAGTAAATTTCGGGTTGGGAACCATCACCACATTTTCCAACGGGAATTCCTCATATGTTTTCAACGCCGCTAATTCCATCATTTTCCAAGTGAACGGTTTAATTTGACCGCTCGTACAATTGAAGACGATAGGTTTTCTCGGTTTCTTCATCGAAATATACCAAGCTACAGCAATCGTCATATTTGAAATGATATCGACTGGTAAAATATCAGCAACTAATTCTCGTCCTCCCAACATACTTCGTAATACACCTGTTCCTAACTGGAATGAATATGAAAATGATAATGAGAAGAATACAACTAAACTGCAACGAAGAGACCACTAGGACCGTTGAAATTATCAACCCATCCAGGAAACGGTTCACGCCATGTAGCTCCGATAATTGATGGACGTACAATGGCGATTGGTGCTCGAAGATTCTCTGCTTCGAATGCCAAATAATATTCTGCCACTGATTTGGTGAACGTGTATGTGTTGGGTCGATCACCTAAAAGATAAGATTGAATTGAATTCATTGTGTCGTCGTCCATCCATTCGGAGATGTCAATCAATTGTTGAGGAGTGACCGTTGAAGATGAGGGGAAGAGTTCAGTTGGACAAACGAAATTCTTAGAATAATGTTTTAAAGCAGAATCATTTTTAAAGTGAATTTTCTGTCCACTTATTTCATTTTCTTCATTGAAATGAATTAATTTCTTTTTTATTAGAGAAGTGCAACCGATTCGTGGTTGATAAATTCTCTCGTCAATATGAGATCGATCACAATTCGCATAAGCTGTACTGATATGAACGAAAACGAATAATTTCTTCATTTCTTTAGCCAATTGGATCATTTGATAGACTCCTTTAATATTCATTCGAATAGCAAATTTTAAAGGTTCATCAAAACGAACGGTAGCCGCTGAATGAATAATCACATTCACTTCTTCAATTAACATCAATCTATCCGCTTCTGATATTCCCAATTTCTCCTCCAAAATATCGCCATGAATTGGAAGTATCTTTAACTTCGCTTCATCCACTGACAACAGAGGTGATTCTTCCGCGAAATCATTTCGAGCAAATATTTTGTCGAACAACTTCATCTCCAACATTCCATCAATTCTTTGAATGATATTTTGATTCTTTTTCGGGCGTATTAGAAGATATAATTTGTCGAATGTGTTACATGATCGCAAAAATTTTTCTATAAGAACTTTTCCCACGAAACCAGTTCCACCAGTCAGAAAAATTGTTTTGTTACCAAAATATTGCTGAATATGAGAGATATTCGATTCATCAATCAACGGTAGATCAGATTCCATCTTCACTCTCAAGAGGGAAAATTTAAGCTTATTCTTCAAATTGATTTATTTTCTTCTATTTCTCTACCTGTTTTCTAATTAATATAGTTCTTCATTTTGTTGAGGATCGGGTTCAATTGATTGAAATTTTTTGATAATTATGAATTTTTTAAATAGTATATATATTTATAATGCTTCCGAATAATTAATATATAAATTATAAGATAAAAGAAATGAAAATAATAGTGTTCAATCTTCTTTCATAGTTTTTCCTTCCTATTAAAAATAAAATTCCTTCTGAAGTAGATTCTTTGTTTTAGATTTTATTCTAACTTTACATCAGTATAATCGAATAAATAATCAGTATAACGATGATCATAATTATTTAGATATAACAACAATTTAGATAATTCGGAAAAACTTTTTAAATGTTTTTTTTAATTATTATGTTCACCTATTAGTATATTATAGTATCTTTGTCATTACTTTATAATAAATTGAATATGGATAATAGTTCAATTCCAATGTAGTATTTCCTAAAATTAGTCATCTATTTTAGAGATATGCGAGAATATAAAAAATATAATATAGTTTAAAACAAATTCAGTTTTGAAAGAAAATGGGTTTATTGTAGATATATCTACTAATGGATCTAATTATAATTAGATGAAAACTATGAATATAAATTCTTAAAGACTTTTTAAATGTTTTTCCACAAAAAAATTCGAAATTATTTGATAGGTTTCTTTATTGGCCTTAGGACATAACTTCGGTCTCAATAAATATCCATGAAGTACGCCTTTAATTATGTGTAGTTGTGATTGAAAATTGTTGGCAAGAAGTTTCTGATGATATTTAATGCTATCGCCAGTAAGCGGGTCACAACTCGCTGCAATGAAGAGGGAAGGATGTTTATGAACGTTTTTCAACTCGAATAATCCTCTGGATACTAGTGGGGAATTAATGACATTCGACCATTCTTCAGTGGGGACACGACTTAGGAACATTTTCAAAAAAGTTTGAATAGCTTCATATTCTAAGGCATATCCTTTCAAATAATGTTTCGTATATTCATCTCTATCCCAATCATAATCTATATAGAGACTTGGATATATGTATAAACAAGCATCAATTTCAAGTTCCTGAGAAATTGCCGCAGTCAGTAATCCACCAGCGCTATCTCCCCCCACAATAAATTTTAATGGAATATCTTTAGATAATGGGAGGAAACTCTTAAAGAAGGAAGTATTCGTTTTAACTTCTTGGACAGTTTTTATAGAGTTAACTATCATTTCAGTGTGAGGAGTTTCCGGCGCCAACGGATAATCGACACTTATCCATAGTGCATTAGTTGCTTCAGCTATAGGCATCACTGAGTAACGATGTGTGACAATAGAACCGAGACACCATCCTCCTCCATGGAAATAAATGCCAATTGTTAACAATTGTGTAATATCTTTCAACGAGTCTGGGATATACATTTCAAAGGGATATGATAATATTCCATTGTTCCCGTCAAAAAATTTGTATGTTCCTTTGAAATATTCTTTCAAATTTATATCTTCGTTTGAAGATATTACATCGTCAACAATTAAGTTTCGAATTCCTTCCAAGTCTGTTTTTTCATATTTTGCAGCTTCCAATTTTTTGAATTGATTCAGATGTCGTTTACCTTCTTCATTTATTTCTTCCATTTTCAATTTCGTTGGAACTAATTGTAATATGATTTAAATTAAATTTGAAACTATTCATTTTATAACCTTGAACTTTGGAATTCTTATCATTTGATGGTTATGATTTCACATTTTATTTGTTTTACCATTTTTTTCTTTACTTTATTTTAGATATTATATTAATTCAAAACTCCAATGATAATAAAAAATTTTTTCCTGCTTCATTTCCAAATATACGTCCTTGATTATCTCTGATATAATCCTGCTCAATTCTAAAAATTATTAAAATTGCAACTTTTACAAAAATGTTTATCTTCCTTTTTAAATTTTAGAGAATTTAAATAAATATATACATATCGTTTAACATTTTAAAGTTTAACAGTTAAATATTCGTCAATAACGTCCAACGATAGATTCGAAGGGCATTATTTTGACCTTTCTCTCCTAACATTTCCATAGGAAGCAACTTTCAGATAATATACACAGATAATTAAAAAATAATTAATAATTTATACAATAAATAAATTCTATAACTTAACGAATAATTGTCCTTGAATTACTATAAAATTTAGTATCGATGACGTTAAAATGTTTCATCATATATGATTACATTATGTATATGAAGACGAAATACAGTAATTTATAAACGCATTATATTATAAATAATTGAAAGGAAAGAATTTATTCTAAAGGAAAATATCACTCGATCATTATCCCATGGAATTTTTTCGGAAGAAGTTTTTCGCAGGTGGTGTTTGTGAATCAGGCAACCGTTTAGAGAATAAAGTAGTAGTGATAACTGGTGGTAATACTGGTATTGGAAAAGCAACAGCAGAAAACTTGGCAACCAGAGGCGCTCGAGTGATTATATTGTGTCGTGATGAGGGGAAAGGTTTGGCGGCAGTTAATGAATTGAAAACGAAGACTTTCAATGATAATATTGAAATGATTCAATTGGATCTCAGTTGCATTAATTCAATAAAGAAAGGAACTGAAGAATTAAGAAAAAAGACAACGAAAATAAACATATTAATTCTGAATGCTGGAATAATGGCATGTGATGAATTGAAGACAAATGATGGTTTCGACATGCAAATGGGTGTTAATCATTTAGGACACTTTTTGTTTACGTCATTGGTCATCGACTTATTGAAAGTAGAAAATTCGTCTGACAATTGTGAGAAAAGTAGAATTGTGGTTCTATCATCGATGGCGCACACAGTAAGTGATAACTTGAAATTTGAAGATAAATATTACGAAGATAAGACTGCTATTCCGAAAGGGAAAGTTACCGATTTCAATTTCCAACACATCAGCTACAGTAGAACATTAGCTTATGGAAGATCCAAATTAGCTAATATATTATTTGTCAGAGAATTAGCTAGACGAGTGAAAAAAAACAACATCAATGCGTATGCTGTACATCCGGGAGTAGTAAAAACAGAATTAACTCGTTATTTACCATCTTCAATGAAAATTCCGTTGTCTATGATGAATCCTTTTACGAAGACTATAACCGAAGGTGCCCAGACGACAATTGCTTGTGCAGTGGATGATTCATTCGAAAACGCTACTGGACTCTATTATGCTGATTGTTTACCAAAACTTCCATCAGAACAAGCTCAAAATGATAATTCAGCTAGGGCTCTTTGGAAATGGTCAGAAGATCAATTATCTATAAAGTTCCAAGAAGTATAATTTTCTGTGAAATTTTCATTTTACTAATACTATTTTTGCTTTAAATTAAAATTTTACACCATGCGACATATTGACAGAACCAAACAGAATTAATTAGAAATATGTTTATTTAATCCTTATTAAAAATCAGAATTTAAAGAAAGCGGATTTCTAAAAGACAAAAATGTTTAGTTTCAATTTAACAATAAAAAACGAATTAATTGTAAAATATTCTGTTTCCATATGAAAAATTGATGCTGAATATAAAAAAAATGTTATGATTGTTTAATAATTACATAATTATCGAGCACTTTTCGAAAATGGTTACCTTCGATTATCTAACAATTATTGTAAGTGAGAATGTTTTATTGACCTGTTTAAATTATCGCATCTTCTTCAGCATTCCAGAAATTCAAATTTTTATTGAAATTGGTTATGCTAAAGTATATTTTTTGTATTTTCTGTGCCCGTTTTTAAATATGATACCTATTGCATAATTGAAGTTTGGGTTTTGAAGGTTCCTCAACCCAGCACAAACGAAAATGATAGTTGGTGTCTTAGATAAATCGTACATGCTGGAGGGCTTTGGAGGTGATGTTGGAATGAATCAAGCGAATTATTCAAATTAAAAGGAATAAATAAGAGTGTCGTCAATCACTTAAATGAGGTCAGATTACAGATACTGATTATTTAGCATAATTTAAGTTCCCGAAGTATAAAGAAAGGTTATGAAGAATATGTAGAAATGTAATATGATAATGAAATGTAGAAATTATACATTCAAATGAGTATTGGTAATTATTCCTCCAGAAGAACCATTGACTCGTGCTATCAATTTAACATTGGTTGAACATGATTAATACCAAGTAAACTGGTTTATTTTTTTTACTATATTGATCCATTACTTGAATAATCGATAATGTTTTGGACAAAGTATTGAAATCATTCGTTCTCAATTGTCTAATCTTTTCGCTCAAATTTGGAATCCGAATTAGATGTTTGGTTCCTATGGAATATCTCTGTTGAAACTGTAGAGTTTTCACATTGTTGAAAATGCCTCGAAACATTGTAATAAGATGTTCCAAATCAGGATAATGTTTAACGGTAAAAATCATATGAAAGTTCCTTCATTTGAAAATATTTGTGTATGATGCAAATACCATGAAAAAATTACCAGACAGATTAGTACATTATTTGTTCAAGTTTTACGAAATAATTTTTATATTCTCAATAATGAGGACAACTAATTATATTGACATCTTAATTGATAGTTTTATAATTTGTTAATTAAAAGCGATGTGGGTGAAATTGGTTAAAACGAAAATAATCGTATTCTTAAAGTAAATTAATCCAAAATCAATTAATTTAAAATTTTTGTTTCACTATCCTTATTATACTGATAAACGATGATTACTCCAATTGTCCTTTCAATCATCTTTGCTACAATTCTCGTTGTTCTACTAAGCATTATAGGTCGGTGTTATTGGCACAGACAAAAGTCTCAGGACGTAAAAGCGCTGATCTGTAGAGATAATCAAGTGCATGAAACCAAATTTAATCTTGGTAAATCAAACATACCATCTAAATCAATATCATTACCAGCCTTCCCCTCTTTTTACACTACTTGTAAATGTTGAATTGTAAATGTGAATCAAATCACTAACAAATACATACATCATCAACTCGAAAGTTTTAGCAAATAACCTTCTCAATTTTCATAGAAAAGAAGAAAAATCGACAATTTGTGGATCGAATACTTTGATATTGAGAATTATAATATACTAAATGAATACGAACAAATAATTATAGTTCCCATAAAAATATACAGAAAATGAGAGAAAAGAAAAAAAAATTAATTTTAAAGAACATAAAATAATAGAAATAAAGAACAACGTCTCCTTACAAATAAGTTTCAAAGAAATATTTTAAAATAGTAGCTTCTTGTGAAAACCTACGAAAACGAATTTTCATCTAATTGTTTATCTGATAAATTTGAACATTTACTACTGTTCCATATTCTCCTTTTTCGTTTGGTAAGAAGAGAAGGATGTTGGAGAATGGAAGTGATATGACAGATTTGGGCTATTTAGCACTTGTGTCAAAAGTTTGTGTGGAATTGGAGAATCATTTGCAGATGAACGATAAAGTGTTGGCGGAGTTCATTATTAACTTAGCTGATCAGAATGATAATGTTGAAAAATTTCGGGAAGCTCTCGTTGCATGTCAGGCACAAATGAGTGAATCATTTATAACGAATCTTTATCGATTAATTAATCGATTACGTCCACCCAAACAACAAAGGAAATTGAATGAAAAATCGGAGAGAAGAAAAGAAAAGAAGAAATCAAAAAAATCGGGAAGCAATTTGAAGTCAGATGAGAAGATGAAAAAGAAGAAATTAAGTGAAATAGAAATTACTGAGGAAGAGAAAAAAGAGATAGAATCATTTGGTCATTATGACCCTCAAAAGAATTTGGATGAAGCAGAAGAGAAGAGGAAATTATGTCCGGCACTTGCAATGGCAGATGATGAAGAGACTGTTCATAAATTATTAAAAAATGATGATAAACATGATGATGATGAAATGTTTGGGAAAAGAAAAAAGAGAAGTAAGAATGAACGAGAAATGAAGAATATAAAAAAAAGACGATCAAGAGGAAAACATCCATATCAATCACCGAATTATATTATGATTGGACATATCTATTTGGGAAGAGTAACGAAAATTTTAGATGCTGGAGCATTGATCGATATTTTAAATGTGAAAGGAGTGAAATCTAATTCTCCCACAAGATCTATAAATAAAGAAGAAAAATCTTTATTTCGAACTCAAGGACTTGTTCATATTTCGAATATGAAACCGATTGAATCATTAACCAATTCTTCCGTACATCATGGACGACGTGTGACGGATTATGTTTCTAGAAATCAGACAGTTCGAGTGAAAGTATTGAGTATTGTTGGAAATAAAATATCATTGTCAATGAGAGAAGTAGATCAGGAAAACGGAAAAGATTTGAATGAAATTCATTCTGTTGTTCTTCGCTCAGGATATCATTTGGGTGATGCACAAGCTGACAAAATCGTGAAACGAATGGAAAGAAAAAGAAGAAAGAGAAAAATGAAAAATTTGAATTCGGACGACTCACTTTCTGATGACGACGATGACGATGATGATTTCCATAATCCAACAACAAAATTATCGGACGAACAAAGAAACACAAATAAATTGGCTAATTCAATCTCTAATTCCAACGAAAAAACAAAGAAATTTACACAGATGTCAGATTTTGAAAAATATGAATTTAATCAAATGAGAAAAAGTGGTGCAATCTCCGAACAACAATTACCAACTTATGACGAAGAAGGTAGTGGTGTCCTTTACAATGCTGATAATTATTCAGATGAAGAAGTGGAAGTTGAATTGGTGGAAGAAGAGCCAGCATTCTTAAGAGGATTTGGTCGTACATCTCTCCGTGATATTTCACCTCCGAAAATCGTAAAAAATCCTGATGGCAGTTTATCACAAGCAGCGAATATGCAAGCGGCATTTGCTAAAGAACGACGCGAAACAAAACAAGCTCAACGTGCACAAGAAATAGTGAATGCAACTGGTGAACAGAATCCAAATAGATTTGATTCAGTTAAATGGGAAGATCCAATTAATCGAGGATTAACCGATCCGACGAGGAAAGTGAATGTTGTAGCAAATGCGAAAATGTCGTTGGATGGAACTGTCAATCCTCAAACATTATCTATTCAATCATCTTCAACAATCTCCACTTTACCAGGAGCATTAGGTTCTACCGTTCAAGATGATTCATCTTCGAGACGTGCAGGAATTCTGGCTAGTATGCCTGAGTGGAAGAGACATACTTATGGAAGTAGTTTCTCGTCATATGGAAAACGAATAAATAAAAGTATTTTAGAACAACGAGAATCATTACCAATTTATCAATTGAAAAAACAATTGATTGAAGCGATTGATCTCAATCAAATTCTTATTGTTATCGGAGAAACAGGTAGTGGTAAAACCACTCAAATTACTCAATATCTCGAAGAGATGGGTTATTCGACTAATAAGAAACGGATTGGTTGTACACAACCAAGACGTGTGGCAGCAATGAGTGTAGCAAAGAGAGTTGCTGAAGAATATGGTTGTATTTTAGGTCAAGAAGTTGGTTATACAATTCGATTTGAAGATTGTTCATCAATTGACACTAAAATCAAATATATGACAGATGGAATGTTGTTGAGAGAATGTCTGTTAGATCCATTACTTAATCAATATTCTGTTATTATGTTAGACGAAGCTCATGAACGGACGATTTGTACAGATGTATTATTTGGTTTGTTGAAGAAATGTATAAAAAATAAAGAACGAAAACATCCACTCAAACTCATCGTTACTTCAGCTACATTAGATTCAGTAAAATTTTCAGAATATTTTTTCAATGCTCCAATTTTCACTATTCCAGGAAGAACATTTCCTGTTGAAATTCTTTATACGAAAGAACCAGAAACTGATTATTTGGAAGCATCATTGATTACAGTAATGCAGATACATTTCAATGAACCACCTGGTGATGTTCTTCTTTTTCTCACTGGCCAAGAAGAAATTGATACGGCTTGTGAGATTCTTTATGAACGAATGAAATCTTTAGGATCTAATATTCCAGAATTAGTCATTCTACCAGTTTATTCCGCATTACCATCTGAGATGCAAACTCGAATTTTTGATCCTGCACAACCCGGTTCCAGGAAAGTAGTCATCGCTACAAATATCGCTGAGACATCACTCACCATCGATGGAATTTATTATGTTGTTGATCCAGGTTTTGTCAAACAGAAAGTCTTCGATCCCAAAACCGGAATGGATTCTTTACGTGTCACTCCCATTTCTCAAGCACAAGCTAAACAACGTAGTGGAAGAGCTGGACGTACTGGTCCAGGAAAATGTTACAGACTTTATACAGAACGAGCATATCGTGATGAAATGTTACCGACGAATGTTCCTGAAATACAACGGACAAATTTATCTTCTACTGTTCTTTCATTGAAGGCGATGGGAATCAATGATTTATTGACATTCGATTTTATGGATTCTCCTCCATTGGAAGCACTCGTTTTAGCAATGGAACAATTACACGCTTTAGGTGCTTTGGATGACGAAGGATTATTGACACGTCTTGGAAGACGAATGGCTGAATTTCCATTAGAACCCCAATTAGCGAAAATTCTTATTATTAGTGTTCAGTTGAATTGTTCGGAAGAGATTTTAACAATTGTCAGTATGTTATCTGTCGACAATGTTTTTTATCGACCGAAAGAGAAAGCAGATGTAGCTGATCAAAGGAAAGCTCGTTTTCATCAAGCAGAAGGAGATCATTTGACATTACTTTGCATCTATAATTCATGGAAGAATAATAAATTCTCAACGATTTGGTGTTATGAAAATTTCATCCAATTACGTTCAATGAAGAGAGCTCAAGATATTCGGAAACAAATGTTGGGAATTATGGATCGTCATAAATTAGAAGTGAGTTCATGTGGTCGGAAAACTAATCGTATACAACAAGCCATTTGTTCGGGGTTCTTTCGATCATCATGTAAACGAGATCCACAAGAAGGTTATCGGACAATGGTCGATTCACAAACCGTTTATATTCATCCATCATCATCTCTCTATCAACGACAACCGGAATGGTTAATTTATCATGAACTCGTTTTAACATCAAAGGAATATATGCGTAACATTTGTGCAATCGATCCCAAATGGCTTATTCAGTTTGCACCGAAATTCTTTAGATTTGGTGATCCATCTCGTCTCTCCAAACACAAGAAAGAAGAGAAAATCGAACCATTATATAATGTACATGAAGAGAAAGATGCATGGAGATTAAGCAAAATTAGGAAACCGCATTACAACCCGGCGGGAAAGTTCGGTTGATAAATTTTCACATTCATTTATTCTTCGTCAATTTTCTATGTTTTCAATGTTTTATCTTTTAATAAATTTTTTCTTTAAATTTCTTAAAAACAATGTTTGTTTGTTTATGTTATATATATTCTTACAAACTCATTGAAATGTAATTGTGTTTTTGAAATGTAATTGGCCAATTAAAAAACATAAGTTATTATGTTAATTAATTATTTAAAGCTTAATTTTTGAAATTACGCAGTGAATTCGAAATTATAGATAGAAAAATTTTTGAGATATTAAAGAAAATAATGAGCGTCCATGAAACACTCAATAATTTACAAAGGGAAGAGTTAGAAGAGAAAAAATTGTTTGAAGTAGAAATACATTTCTAATTTTTGTAATTGGATTTTCATTTGAAATATCACATTTAATACCAAAATTTACACGTTCTGCTTTTTGCGTGTTCTTAAGTTTCCATTTAGTCAATAATTTTGAGGAAGTGTTAAAGGAGAATTTGGATCAAGTTTTGAGAGAGATTTTCGTTTAATTGATAAGAATGTTTAACCCTTCACAAAATTGTATACCTTTGCCTCCGACGTCACCACCTGCCTCTACAAGTGGAATAGCTCCGATGGAGAATAATGCGGCCTGGGAGAATGCACAAGCTGCGTTGGAAAAAATGAATCCAAATATGAACATGAATAATAATAATAATTTGGTTAATATGAGTGGATTTGGTTATTCGAACGGAATGACACCACATCATCCATTTCCTTCCACCATCCCATCTAGTGGAATGAGAAGTAATGTCGATCATCAAACAGGAGGTTCCTTTTATAATCAAACAAATATGTCACATGATTCATATTCTAATCATGGTAGTTGTCCTTATCCATCAAATAATGATACATTCACTTATCAAAGACAAAATTATCCATCACAGCCATACAGTAACTCCCAATCACCATTCTCATCATCATCATCATCTATGGCCGCTCCATTGCTCCCACAACAACCAAACTATCCAGCAAATGAATTTTACAAAATTCCTCCACAACATTTAAGTGTACCAAATAATTCATCAAGTCGACCTCCATTATTACCGACAGTCAATAAAAATTTGGAAAAACAACAAATTTCGGAACGAGCTCGTTCCATGATAGTACGACCGAAAATTCCTTCGTCAGTTCAAAATAAACCGAATGTGAATGAAGTTTTTCAAACGACAAATATTCCACCGTTGATGGATTCGAATTTGATTTTAATCAAGCCCACCATTATTACAATGGAGAAACAGAATATTGATAATAAAGTTGTTCTAAAAACTCATTTATGGCCACAAGCGATGAAGTTAGACTTTTAATTTCTCATTTTGATTTATATTATTCTCTCTTAGAGTTTATTTTACTAAAATTTTCGATCAAAAACAAAGTAAACAAGATCCGATATTAATAAAGAATTGGAGTAAAATATTCATTCGTCGAATGTTCCATGAGCAATTGGTCTACAAACTGAACTGGGATAAATTGCCATTCCTTTCGTTACATTTCACTTTCTCTCTCTTTATTTTCAATTTGACTTTATTTTATTATGTTATATCTAATTAGAATGGTAGAGATTCGGAATGAATTGGAACAAATTAATGAAGATGAGGATAAGAGCAATCCGTCATATAAACGGAAATCAGATGATGATGATGATGAGGAGAAGATGGAAGGATCGGAAAATTCACTTCAACCTTCGAAAAATAAATTGCTTCGTCCGATTGTCGGAGAAAAGCGGGTTGGTGGTGAGCAGACGAAGAATGGATTAACGGATAATGAAATAAGAGAGAGATCTTCTTTGATCGTTGAATTAAAGAAATTGAGAGCAGAGAAAAGAGTGATGGTAGATAAGAAGGAATTGAGAAATTTAAGTAAAATTATTATAGAAATGCAGAAACGAGTCGAGTTTAGTATTTTTCTCTTCTGCTCTCTCAAATATCTCTACTTCTTTCTTCCAGTGAAATTAACAGTAAAGTTATTTATAAGAATAATAATAGTCAATTGACGACTATATCAAATAATTTTAATTCTTCAATTTTAACCACGACTACTGTTGCTAATTCGGAAGAAAGTCCAATGAAATCGTTGGCAACCACCCTAACTATATCGTCGACAGGTAAATCGACATCATCTTTAAGTTTTGTAGATAGCACGACAAAGAAGAAGATTGATGAAGAATTGGATGGTGAGGTGGAGCCTCATTTGAGTGAAGAAAGGAGACAGAAAAGATTCGAACGTTTCAACCAGAACTATACGACATCTGTAGCGAAAAAATCAAGTTGGAAGAAGGATGTCGAATATGATGTTCCAATGACTGACGAGAATGATTGTATCAAAGGCACTTGTACTAATTTAGAGAAATCTTATTTCCGTTTAACATCTGCACCTGCCGCTAATACCGTTCGTCCACCATATATTTTAAAGAAATCATTAGAGATGGTAATGGCGAAGTGGCGAAATGCTGAAAATAAGAGTGATGTTTATGAATATGTGAATGAACAGTTGAAGAGTATTCGACAGGATTTAACCATCCAAAATATTCGAAGTGATCTCACTATTCGAGCATATGAGTCCCACGGTCGCATTTCTTTGGTGATGGGAGATCGGGGTCAATTTAATCAATGTCAGACACAATTGAAATCGTTGTATCATTCAACATCATCAGATGTCACTTGGAATGGTCGTCGATATTATGCTGAATTCTTCGCCTATTCTATTATTTATCAAATGTTTTCGAAAAATCCTTCTAGTCTTTCTATGCAATTGAGTGAACTATTTCTAGATAATAATGACGATAATGATGTGGATGATGGAAGTAATATTGTAGATAATTATAATGATAAATTAAGTAATGTTAATGAAACTACGAGAACGAATGAATGTTCTTCCGATTCTCAAATGAGAAGAATGTTGAGAACGAAAGCTAATAAGCAGTTCGTAGTGAAATGGGTGAAGGATTTGGTAAGGGATTATCATTCGGAGAATATGAATCGTTTTTTTAATCATTATCGATTTTCATTGACAAAGCGATTAAATGTTTCTAATAAGTTCAATTCGTTATCTGATGAACTGAAAGAGGAAGAACAATCGGATTCCTTATATTTAGTAGAAAAAGTGCTCGATATGTTCATGGAGCATGAACGTGTTTTATTCTTCAAGAAAATTTGTAGATCGTTATTATTTTCCTTTTCTTTATTCTAATACATTTACTTTCTTTTAGATATGCTGTCAAAACTTTGCCGTTACATCATGTGGAACAACTATTTGCTTTCTCATCAACAGACGAATGTTTCGAGAAATTAACAAAAATGAATACCGTTTTCATTATTGAGGATGGTATAAATCAAATCGACGTGAAATCCACTTATAAGAAGTTGTTAGAAAATCAAGTTTAATTGTCCATTCGTCCACACTTTTTTCATTTATCTCAACTTTCTAATCCTTTCATATGTTGGACTCGAGAATTAAACTGAATTTTCCTCCAATTTCTCATTTTCTTTCAAGGGAATTTTTTCTCATCTTCTCTCTTTAATTCTTAACTTTTCTGTAATTTCCACATTTTTTGTGAATGAGAAAAAATTAAAAACATTTTACTTGAAAAAATAAAATTAAAATATTTTAATCACTGTTTATCGTTAATCACTAAATATGAATCATCGGATTAAATAATCAAATTTAACAAAATGTAAAATCGAATGAACGACTCGTTCGTAAAGAGCAAATTAAATTTGCTTTACATTTCTTATCACATTTTTTGCGAACAGTTGAATTTTTCATGAAATTTCCATAAAATTGGTCGAAAAGTTTTTCATCGTTTTCTAATTTTATCGTCAGATTATGCCAATCGATAGGGAATAGACTTTTCAATTGGTAAGCATTCTTCGCATCGTATTCTAATTTCCATTCGGGCTTATTTGTCTTCTCTGCTTCATTAATGTTCATAATCACCGTACGATGGTTGAGCACGAACTGATGAATAAAAGTCATAAAATTTTAATTTATTAAAAGTTTTGAATAGTAACATAATTGCTTTTATCATAATCACCTTCGACTTCATAAATTCGATAACCTGAATTCAATTTAGCATATGGAGTGACACTGGGAGTAATGTAAGCAATATTAATCGGTCTTACCAAATGATGAGGCGTAGGTCGTTGATGATAGTCGTTATCGTAAAATATTTCGAAATGATCTCTATGTGTATGACCGAAAAATTGAGCAACGATTGTTGATTCATATCGTTGAACAATTTTATTATAATTCCAACTCCAAGTTTTGATGCAATCATTATTGCCAGGAGGAATATGACCAATGATGTGAACTCGAATATTTCTATTTTCTGAATGTTGTAAAATGTCGACAAGCCACTGAAGTTGACCATATGGATCTTTATTATCGACTAATAACCAAAAATTAAGTCGATAACAGAAGATTGTATTCAACGAAATTATTCTCAATCTCTCCTTTATCATCAGTTCGTAGTATCCCCCACTAAACTTACAAAAATGATTTTCGTTCAAGGAATATATGTGCATCAAAACTTTTCAACGGTTTTTCGAATTTCAGACGGTAATTTTAATGTATTTATCCATGAATCTGCTAAAGCTTTATATAACCATTTATCATCGGTGATATTGACACGTTCAGATGGAAATCTGGGAAAAGATTTGGAATTTAAAAACATATTAAAATTTTTGTTTGAAAAATTCGATTGGGTAACAAGTTCATTGGGGAGCTTTCGTGGTTGCCGACAGCCGGGTAAATCTGGAAATCATTTAAGTAAATTTTCATGATATTGGTTGTAATTGATAAATATTTTAAAGAATCATTTTTGGATGTTCCCCAAACGGTATGAGGAGGTAAATCACCTGTAAAGTAAATAAAATCAAACTTTTAATTCAATAGATAATGATAAGGATAAATAAAGGCAAATTTTACTTTCTCTTCAGTTTTTAATTGAACCATCAATGACGTTAGTACTGCCATCGGTGTGTCACAATTTCTATAATCACCCCACTTCCATGCGTCAGATTGTCCTTTGTCTATGATAGAAATGAAATAATATAAAACATATCAAATTTTACCATACGTTCCGTTGCGGCAACATAACGGTTCTCCACAATCAGTAACTCCATTGGCAACGTAATCCAAATCCAAATGAATATCCGACAAATGAAGTATACGTAATGTATCCGGAATAACCTAAAATTGTTGGAAAAGATACTTCTAAATGTCAATAAAACTTTTGGCAGTTGTGGAGGAATTACAGGAGGTTTCGGTATTGTTGGTAAAGTGACATTCCATGAGACATGTTCAGCAGTACCTGTTTCGCAATTGAAAATGAAATCGCAGAACCATATTGGATTATATTCTGTCACATTAAATGCATATTCGATCGGAAGCTTTCATCATTAAATTTAAAATTTTAATCAAGTTAGAAACTTTATATGAAGATATGAGTCCATCACAAACTTTCTGATCTTCCAAGTGGAAAGATCGACATAAATGTGTTGCAAATCTTTCTGCTTGGCTCGTTTTATTCTTCAGTTCTAAATGTTCAGTATAATCGAGAACTATGTGACATGCATCACATAAAAGAGAATTCCAATGTACATTTATTTGTCGTTTAGTAGGAGATCCATTTAATGTAGAACATCGGATTAGTAATATCAAGAAGAAACATTTAAACATGTTAATTATGTAATGGATTATTTAATTTCCTAGTTTTTTTTAATTTTCTTTGTTTATTTACATTTAGTCTTCTAAATTATATGAACTTGGAGGTTGGAGGTCACTCTTATTATTATCACTTAATTTATCTTCGTAAATTTATTTGTAAAATAAATTGTGAGAAAAAAAACTTCTACAGAGTTTAAGCCATACGTATAATTAGTAATATAGTTTCTTCGTTTTCCATCACTCATTCAATTTTCTTCATCTTTCGATAAGTCCTTACCTTTGCCTAATTGTAATATTGTATCAGCAGTATGAGCAGTGAAGGAGGATTGTGATTCATCCTAAGAAATAATATTTGTCATATCTAATCAACAAACAAAAACTAAACTGCCAATTTTGTTGCATGGACAGACTCATCAATTGCATCCTCACTGTCATCATCATTATTCTCATCACCAAAATCAGTGTCCGTTAGGAGATTAGATCGTAAACGACGTTGCCATTGTGACAGTCGAATAGATGGCGTCAAAATAAGTGGACGATGTCGGAATATTGGTAGGGAAGTGTAATTATATCTGGCATAAGATTTTATGATTTTTATGTTCTTGAATGAAATTAACTGTGTTATTCTTACATCATGAATTGCTAGCGGATCTTCCAGTTGCACATTTGTCTTTATGTCAATGTATTTTCTTTTCTGAAAGGTTTATTAAAAAAATTTCATTATTTCAATTGAAATAAGAAACTTCTTCTCTCACAGCCCTCGCAGTAGTTGTTACTTTAGGTACATACGTTTCCACTCGAATAATTCTAAGCAAATTAAATTATAAATTATGAAATCTCTCCAACCTCAGAGTTTTCTCATACGCAATCAATAAATCGCCTTCATTGTTTAAGAATGTCAGGCAACTGATTTGAGAATCGCAAGTAATTTCTCTCATCAATATATTATTCCTGCTCCAAACCTAATTATCGACAAATTGATTAATCAATTGAAGAAATGAAGTGAAAACTTTTATTTTCATGTCTTCTGCACACGATGCGAATATTTCAAATTGAGTATGAGCACTTATATTCATTATCTTGACCATAAGTAATTTAAATAAGGATGAAAACGAATTAAATAACTTTCTTACGGTGCGATGTTAATGGATCACTCATAAAGACTTTAGCATAAGGTTGATTTGGAACACCTTCGCAAATAGCAATAACTTTCAACATTCTGTAACATAATATAATGTAAGTTTGATATAAATAATTAACTTCGAATTTTTCGTAATGTAGGCGATAGTCGAATGAATGGAAGCAAAATGTGTGACCATACCTAATGAAAACAACTGAGGAAATAAACTATAGTTTCAAAGAGAATTATTACTTTGAATACGGAAAATAAAAATATTTTCTCGTTAGCCACATCGTATGATATCGCCCAAATTATTAATTTACCACTTGGACTGATGCTGACAAGTCGATCGGCATCATCTGACGAGAAAAAATTTGTAGAATAGTTCATTTAAAAACATTTCTAACTTATTCGATTGTTCTCAGGATCTAACGTAGAAGATTTTAGTATGCGCAACATGTTTACCGGTTCATCATAAGCTTTACAATGTAAGCTCATTGTAACTTCCATACTATCTAACAGTGATATCTAAACATGCTGATTTATCAGGAATCAAATAATAATAAATACGAACCCTTCCTAAATCATCTCCTACGAATAATAAATAATCACAATCAAAAGTTTCTTCTAAGCCAATAGCATGGTCCTAACCAATCAAAGACCATACTTAAGTATTAAAACGCAAATAATAAAGCCAAACTAATAATAGAACCGCCATGGCTGTGATTTTTTGTTTAACATTAGATAGTCGAATGATGTAAGTGGGAAGACAAGGTGTAACGGTAGTTGTATATGCAAATACTTAAAATGTAGAGACATGTTAATTTATTAATTTATCATCCAAACTGTTTCCATCTTCCATTAAACTGAATAATTTATCTTGTTTCCTTTCATAAATTAATTGTCGTTGTGGCTATAACAGAATGATAAATAACGAAATAAAATATGTGTTAACTGAAGTATATTGAGCTCCAATTGTTTTGATGAGTTGTCCACCAGATATGGGTGATAAAATGGCGCCATCTCCGTTTTGACATCCAACGATAATTCTACTTGGTAAATGTTTTGAATGATAAATTTCCAAATTTTTTATGTCGCAACGTAATTGTGAGAATAATTGAGTAATCTATTAAATAGAATTCTTCTACAAAATTTTAAGAAAAGAAACTAACTAAAAACAATTGAAATATGATTATTTTTCGAGATAATTCCATACATATCAAATTGGAATCCATCGAATGCAACCCTAATATTGACCCATCCATATCATGTCGAAAAATCTTTGAGAAACTAATATTACTTGTATTTCTATAAAATTTATTTAACTTGTTCGAATGACAGTAAACTCCATGCTCTTAATGATCGGTCGGTTGATGACGTTAAAACATAAGACTCCTCCTTGTGCAACACCATACCTATAATTTGGAATATTTATGATAGAAAGACCGTGAAAGACCTGTGATTCGTTGATAATGACCGACATACTCATGAATAGGTTTATTTGTTTTGATTGACCAAACTTTGATGTCTCCCATAACACTTGCAGTTAGGTAATAATCCATTTCTGGACATAATAAAAATCTTTTTTCAATAATCAATATATGAAATAAATTATCAAAGATAATTTAACTTGCATAATGTATAGTCATCTAATCCTGTTAAATTTTGTAATTGAGAACATTTCTGTGGGAAATATATTTCATAAAAAAGGTAAATACAACACTACTAACTTCACCAATAACCGACATACTAAAAAATCGAACTTCTGTTATTCCATAAATGATACTTTCATCGAAATTGAGAGTTAACTCCAATATATTCTAATATGATGATATCAATCAATATAATAGAAAATAATAAATATTTTTATCCAAACTTCGAAGGCATCAATGTTAAGATGGGTTTCTTTTGGGTTAATTAAACGCGGTGGAAATCCATACTGGTAATTTCAGATTTAACGAACTTAAAATAGAAAAATAGGAAACTTTTATTTCTGTCGTTTTCCATCGAACTAAACGTCCTTTCCCACCTCCAATAATTTGTTTCTTACGGTTGTTGTAAATTAAACTGATAAATTATAACATTAATCATATATTTACCTTTTAACCATTTTAATGTTGGTGATGGTATACTAGAAAGGATTCGACAATATTCTTGAAATCCTGCCATCAGCACTAAACGGCCTTCGGTTACTGAAATATGTTTGTAACCTAAATACATCTTTAAACATCATAACAATTTTATAAATTTTCTTTACGAATGAAAATGAACTAGTTTTGCTGGAATTTGAATAATGATGTTGAATTTATATCTCAATTCTTGTCTAAGAATAAATAATTTGATATTGCCTTGATTTCTACCTTGATCAAACTAACTTTAATACTCTCAACGAAGAATTAATCTTTGATCGTAGAATCACATGGAAACATCCAGTTTCATTATTGATATTTAATGTTCGTCTTTCTTTTTTCTTCTTTTGCGTATGTTGTGCTTTAGGAGGTTCACTAATTGAATTTGAATTTTTTGCATAATGTACAGTAAATATCTGTCCGAGAGATGCTGATTGAATTAATAAACATTGAATAGGTTGATTAAAATTGTATGTCGCTTCAATCTGTTGGATAAATCTTCTTTCATAAAAATATTGTTAATAGCAGGAACTTGAAAGCCATTTTTGATTTCCAATCTCTCTTTTAGTTTATCCTTCGCCATTAGAATCAAAAGTAATTGTCTGACTTCATCAAATTTCATTTGATGCGCTTCGATCCTTTTATATTTCAGACAATTATGCTAGAAAACATCAGTAGTTTGACATTATTAGTGAAGAATATCGAATGTGCAAACAATATAATAGTCATACATTTTTGGATCTTGGAGATCTACATCTTCACCAAATACTTTTTCAATACATCGACGATATTTTCCAACTACTTTAACACCCTTTTTCCAAAGGTCACTTGCATTTCTACGCATGGTCAAGTTTTGAACGTCAAAAGCATGATTGACCGCCAAATCAATGGTTTCATCCGCATGTTCTATAATAACGCGAGTGCTCTTATGTTTTCCGCTTGAAAAAATAACATGAACACATGCTGACGAACATAGGAGATGCTAGTTAACTTGGGGGAAATTTGAGTTTGATCAAACATTTTTCTTGACATTTTTTCTAGAAGCGCAAAAATAACCAAATTTAATTTTGAAATAACTAAAATTTATGTAATTACTATATTTCTATCGATATAATCAACAGAAAATCAATAATTGTTTTTTCAACTCTAATTTATTGTTCCTCACTCAAATCTGTAACTTATAAGTTGTAATAATTATTGTTAACAAATTGCTTCCGACGAATCTCCTTGTGAATATTAAAAGTTTAAGTATACATGTCAGTATACACATTTTCTCTGTATTTTAATTGTCAAATAAATATGGAATCCTCGATAGTTGATAATCGTAAGTATTCTGAAAGAATGAATATGACACGTAGATAAAGTTTGATCCGATGTTATCAACGAACATCCGAATATTATCAAATAAACACTTAAAAATTCGGATAGTTGGACCTTCCGAATGGATATTGCTCGATTGATAAAAAATTTCATAGTATTCCACACTGACGGAAACTAATCAAGAATTTATCTTACGTTAGTTAATTTGTTAGTTAGTTAGTTTTACAATCATTTTCAGATTGTGTAAGTTTTTATTTAATATTCATTTATGTTAAAAATTAGGAACTAAAACTTGATCTTAACATATATCATAACTTATTAGAGATAAACTTGATACTTCCCATTATCAAAATTTTTTTAAATCTATAACTCGTCCTTCTCTTGTGGTTTCAAAAAATTACACAAAATGATCAGTTTTGGAAATTCGAAACCAGTCGGACAGGTCAAGAATCCCTACTAAACCTACAGAAATAAATATTGTATATACAATTCTGTATAACAAACTATTTAATATATACAAAATTGTATATAAAAAATACATATTTACATCTACATACAGAGTAAAAAAAGGCTAAAAATCTGGTGTAATACTTCGACTAAAGATAAAAAATTTACACATCCGTTTAGTTTTATTTTTCCTATCTCCATGATTTTTTTGGAGGTAAACGGCGAATGGGAACGTGTACCATTCCCTTGTAAATCTATTGGTAGTCTGAATTTTGGAGCCGAAACGGAATTATTATTATTTTATACTGAATCAGATAAAAGTAATGATGATTTCTCTTCAAATTATAGTATGTCTAATTTTAATTTAATTTTATTATTAATTTCAATTTCTATTGTATCAAATGAAACAATTCGTCATAAACGGTACCTAGGCAATTTTGTGAAAGGTCTACTTATGGATTCTTCGGATGCATTACAAGACGATTCACAGATAATAAATCAAAATACTGATAACCAAGTTGTAATTACTAAGGAATTGGCCTTATCCGAACAACGATTGCTTGATTTCTTTTCTCGTTTCCTAGCGGACGTCGTGATGGTTATTTTTTTTTCATGTTATAATACAAATAAAACTGAGTTAGGCAGAAAATATTAAATATGATTTAATCCGGATTAATGAATTGTCGGAAATGTTGGCTGAACGTGAAAAAATTGGTAGGAAAACTTTATTAAAGAAAATAGCATTCTTTCTCTCAGATAAGCAATTAAGATTTAATTCTGCTGTTGAATATATTTTCCGGAAAGTTAAATTGAAAACTATGGAAATTGCGGGAATTAATAATGCCAAAAGTCATAGCAAATCAGCCAAATTAAAAATGAAAAAATTATTATTATTACTTCAAAAAACAAAAGAAATATTATCCCCTTTGCCATGATAGTTCTCAATGAAAATAGAAGTTCTCATCAGACTAGTATTATATTCATTCATTCACTTTATTGACTTATTACTTCGCACATATGATGATGGTGATTCTTTTATCGGTTGATTTATAATTACATTTATAATAAATTATCTTTTACTTTAAAAATGATGAATAAAATTATAATGCTATTCCTTTTCTTCATTCGTTTGTAACTACATTTTTATAGTTAATAATTTTATCATTTTAATAGATTTATCGAGCATAATTGAATGTAAAAGATGTAACGATCTACCATTCTGTGCTAAAGTACCCCGAAGTACATGTCGGTTAATGAGGTTACGGGTCTTGTGTCCAATCACTTGTAAAGAATCGAAAACTCGTTTGATAGAAAATGCTTTTTGCGATCTAACAAGTTTCTATGATTGAAATCATATTAATTAATTTTCTATTTTTTTAATAGCTGAATGTTCAGAAGAAAAACAATGCCGAGCGATCACTAAAAAATTCTGTGTTTTAAGAAGAATCAACCATATTTGTCCGATACTTTGTGAAGTTCCTGCCTGCTCTTCAATCATCGTTTAATTCAATATAATTTATTATGATAACTTTAATCTCTCTCATGAAACTTTCAAAATTAAAATGCACAAAATAAATTTAAAGCAAAAATGATACTTTTTATTAGCTGTTAGCAAAAAATATTCAAAACAAATTGAATTAATTATAAATTTAGATGAATCAAAAACATTCTATATCGATTAAGTAGAAAGAAAGATCATTTCTCCCAAATTAAATTTTATATCTTTTTAAATGAATAATTCTAAATATCTGGAACATTGTAAGTTATGAAGAATTATATATACATGAAACATACGATACATGAGAAATTATTTCGATATTTCGCAGAAGCAACTCTCCGAAGGGAGGAAAAAACTTACTATATAATAATATAAAAATATAGTCGTTTGAATATAAAACTTTATAAAAATTATTATTATTTATTGCTCAAATTCCCGTCCGGATAATATAGAAAAAGATGAAAAAAAATTTCGATCCTCGCCAATGTTCTATGATCTAAATTTATTTTCAAAATAATTTTTATATGCGTAATAAAAAGTGTGATCTTCAGTAACTTTACACGGATGTCCTTATTAAACCATGCAGGATTAACATAAAATTTATTTTACTGAAAATTAAGTATTTCATGTATTAGATAAATTTAATTGTAATGAACTTATTACAATACGTAATTACAATATAACGTATAATTTTAACTAAATTTACTAATATATTGATGTATTAATTAATTATTTAAATCAAAACCTAAATTTCAGTGCGTGAAGAGAAAGAAAAAATTGAAACAGGAAAGAAACTTGCAATTGTTAATCTTGATTCAAATTTGAGAATTTTTATTCTTACAATGGAATGTTGAGGTTAAAGAGTCACTTAAAATAATTGAAAACGGTATTTTAACTTAACAAATATGCGACTAACTTGTAAGAGCAGTTGAATCTATATCCCTCAAACCTAACTCTCAACATTCTATCTTGAGTATTAAAGACAAGGATCTACCTACTCTCAATGTCCAATGTACGCCCATGGCTTCTCATGTCATTCGGTATCAAAATTTGGTATCAATAAATGTTCATGTTTTTTTATGTTATACCTAATTTAATTTTCTCTACTACAAATTATTTCCTGTTCATTGAAGAATATAAATTGCTTCAATAACAAATTAATTAAAAGTTTTTTTCCAAAAAGATTGATCGCTAAACAAATTCAATGTTCTAAAAAAGTTTAACTTCACGATCAACAATTAGAACTTAAAACAGTGCAACTTTAACTTTAAGTATACTTCCGACAAAGACGCTCAGAACACATATTGGCATAGTATGTAAATAATGCTTCATAATGTTGATCTTTCTCTTAGCACCTGATGAATGAATGGTTGATAAATGAATTTCTATTATCGTAGTCGTTTCTCACTAACCATAATAATAAATTATTAATGTATTATTTTCTGGTAATTCTCTTATTATTCGTTAATTCAAGTTAGGTTTAATAATTTTTGAAAAACTATAATTATTAATTTTAGGTTATGAAACCCTGTCGCAATGTGTTGACAATCCTTTTTGTGAGAAGATTTCGATCATTCAATGTCAATTTCATAAAATTGTCAAAGAATGTCCTTTAAAATGTAAGAATTTAGAATGTATTTCAGGTAGTTATTAAAAGAAATTAATTATTGATTAAACAATATATTGATGGTCCGTTTATTTGCTGATTAAGAATTCAGTTGTAATGACCATTCAGAATGCGCTAATATTCCTTTGAATTGTTCAAATTATAAATTTCAAATAATATGTCCATCCAAGTGTCATAATATTAACTGTAACAAAGAGAGTTTTATATTTCCATTCTTTTTACCGATTCATTCATTATTTTGCAGACAAATTTTTTAAACGAAATTTATGCGTGGATGACAATTCAATATGTCCCACACTTCCTTATGAACATTGTCGATTGGATCATGTGAAAACTATTTGTCCAGTAAAATGTCGTTCTATGGCATGTGTAGAAGGTTTTTAATTTAAATATTTTTTTCAATTTTCTTAATCTAGTTTTCTTTTAGTTCAATGTACAGATATACCAGATTGCAACAATTCAAGTTTCTTTGAAAATTGTACTAATTCATTTATAATGAATATGTGTCCTATGAAATGTAATGCTATTTACTGCAATAAAAGTTGGTTATTTTCTTTTATATTGATCATGATTTTTATTGACGAATAGAGGATATTTGTAATGAAGACCAGAGTGTTTGTAAAACGATCTCAACTAGTTACTGTTCTCAATTACACATCAAACAAATTTGCCCTAATCTATGCAATTCTGAAGAATGTATTTCACGTTAGGAAACGACATTGTTGTTTAGTAGCTATAGATTTATATTCCTCTAATTTGCGTGATTAGGGAGTTCTGAAGAAGGTGAATGTAAAGATAAAGATACGATATGTTCCAAGGCAACTACAAAACAATATTGTCATTTAGATCAAATTCAGGAAGTTTGTCCAAAAACGTGCAATAATTGCCTTAAGATAAGTTGTTTCTGTTTTTCACCATTAATTTAATTGTAAGTTTAGAGAAATGTGTCGATGAGATGTTTTGTAATACTATTGATCCCGGATATTGTCGATTAAACAAAATAGTGGAAAGTTGCCCTTTAACCTGTCAGCAATGTAACAAAGACAGTTAGTGTTTTATTAATTCGAAAGTATTTATATAAATTTATTGTTTAGCTCAATCCTGTGTAGATCATAAAATTTGTTCCAAAATTGGCACTCAATATTGCGCGCAAAAAAAAATACGAGAAATGTGCAAAAAAAAGTGCAAAATTGCTCCATGCGGTTAATTTATTTTAATTACCTAAAAACTCCGTTTCATCAAAAACATGATATTTTAGACTGTTTTGACGAATCAGTTTGCGACAATGTGCCGTTCAGCGCCTGTCGCTTAAGGCACGTGAAAGAACTTTGTCCAAAACTCTGCGAAGAATGCACTAGTTCAATAAATTTTTTAAAACTACTGATCATTATCAAATTTTTTTATAATTTATTCCACTGTATGTAAAAGTTAGCACATGTAGGGATCAAAAATTTTGTACCAGATCACAATTCAATCAACATCATTGTAGCGAAAGAATATCAAACCTTTGTCCAAAGACATGCAATTTACTAAAATGTTTATCTGAAAGGCAAAGTTGTATTTGACTCTTAATATACTTGATATTTACTAAATATAATTGCAATGTTTAGAATTTTGTCGTGAACAAATTCCACAAGAATACTGCCGACTAAAACATATAGAAGAGTTATGTCCGGAAACGTGTCATTCTACAAGCGTTTCACCAACTGTGACGTTGGAAGTTGCAACTACTAGTTAGCATTTTATTATTGTGATATTAGTTTTATTAGGTAATTAATATTTAATATCACCAATCTTCATCGGGCGATAAGTTATTTGGGCCCTGATATTTTATTATATCATAAGATATTTTCTCTGGTCGACGGTGGTCTGCAACGATTCAGGAATGGCAGGACAGATATCGAACTTATTAATAGTAAAATGGACAACGTCCAAGGAAGTAGGTATCCTTAGAGAACAATAATCCTCTAATAAGTTGATAAATTAGTAGAACAACTCACATTGGTTTAACATAGAATAAGAAAATCGGTAGAAGAAATAAATTTCGATATATTTCGACATTTACGAGAGAAGAACTGATTATCGCTTCAATCCACAATCAATCAGTATATACTATATATAGGGAGAAGAAAAAAAAGCGAAGAATAAAGCACTGAAAACAGACAAATCAGTTTTGAAAACATTTCGATTATAAACTTCATATAGAATTTCCTCAACCAATTTTCTAAAAATCCAAATAGGTTATGTAACTCTTCTTCTTGTTAAATAATTTAAACATGAAATAATGTTTAACAATATTATTGTTATCCATTGATTTTATAGTTATGTTATATTTGATTAATGGTAGCTTTGGAAGGTAATTTATACCTTATGTTTATAAGGTAATTTTTTTCCAAATTGAGATAGGATTGAAAAATTAATGACCTAAATTCTTTTTCAATAGTTGAATAAAACCACGCGATTATGTATTATTATAATAATATTATACATACTATAATAATTAATTAATATATGAACGGTTTTTTGGTACCATTTACAGACAAAATGACAACAACGACTCGGAGAACCACAACAACAACGAGCACCACCACAACAACGAGCACCACAACAACAACGAGCACCACCACAACGACGACCACCACCACAACAACGAGCAACATCTTTTCATTATTGCCAAATTCACTAATGCAATCATTCAAATCATTCCAAAACTCCTCCTTCACCCTTTCTTCTTTCTCGCTTCCAGTCCCATTCTCACAACCGATTGAAATAATTTTATAAATCAATAAACACTTCTGGTAATTAAGTACTTATTAATAAAAAGGAGTGCCGTGGGGGCCCATCATCGAGGTCACGTCCCACATGTGTTCACAATCACTCTCCACTCACTGCTATCTCTCGCAGCTACTTTGGCTTCC
>JALJEE010000198.1:0-24410 GCA_023231475.1 Seison nebaliae
GTGTGTTGTTCACGATCACTGCTCCAGTATTCATTTCTAAATTAACTCAGGAGTCCGTCAAGGTACGATCCTTGGTCCCTGGTTATTTGGTTTGGATATCGACGGCGTCCTCCGCGAACTCAACGAAAGTAATAGAATCGCTATTGGTAATTTCTTTTTCCCGCATGTTATGGCATACGCTGACGATTTCGTGATCATACATCGTTCCCTTCGTGATTCGAAGAAATCCTATCTACGTACATCTCGTCTTCTTGCTGAAAGAGGGATCTGGAAATCTGGTTGCTCTCAACTGGAAATTGTTCGTTCTCTAACATTCCTCTCACTTCTTCTACTATTTTCCTTGGCTCGCTAATCGATATGCGGTCCTTTTCCTCATCCGCTCTTCATCGTATCCGAAACAAATTCTGTCGGGCTTTTTTGTCCTTCTCTCCTAAATCCAAATTCGTCACGTTAAAGATCCGTCTTTCACTATTCAGGAGCCTAGTGTTACCATTGTATTCATTGGAAACCATCTTTCTATGCTCTCATCGGTCTTTTCTGTCCTTGGACCGAGCTTATAATCGGTTCATTAGGAGAATGATCTGCTGTTTTCATAGATATAACCGCTCACTTCTTTTAGCTACTATGAATATCCTAACACTTCCAATTCTTCTATGTCGTCGTATTTTTTCACTCCGTGATAAATGTAACAATTCCGACTCACTCTCTAGTCATCCTTCCCACATCCATCCTTTTCACACCCATTCCGTTTTCACATACACCGTGAGATAGTACGGGTTATCTCCAAACATTTCTCTAACCGATTTTAAACATTTCATCTGAACATATGATTCCACCTCAACTCTACCTATCAACCGCGATTCCCTCGATCAATTACGCCTTTTTATTGATACAGAGGATGACAGTAATTTTTTTTCTCTTTTTTCAAGTTTATCCCGACGGGAATTTTAATCGATAAATAATAATAATTCTCTTTATATTTTTTCAAACATTTCTGCATAATATTTCGATCTCTCTCACTTAATTTCTGTTCATCATAACAAAGAATCTCTTTGAGAAGTTGATACTTGTAACTTTTCGCTTTGTCAGTAACAACAGATCGAATCTTCCCTTTCTGATTTCTCTTTCCTTTATGAAACGGTTCGCTATCCAAATAGACACCTCCACCATGTTTGTGAAAGCAATTCCGTCAATAATAGCCTATAATCTCCCGCCGTTGGAAAATACGCGAACTAATTTGAAGATTGAATGTAATTTCCCATAAATATCTTCAATGATATGTTCCAAAGCTGACGCCGAATGGATAATAATCGAATTGTCATAATTTATTGATTTCTTTGTTAAATTGAAATATCTTCGAATATTCTCGTCCTCTTCTGCCAAATCGATTGGTACGGAAAGAAAGAAATATTGGGAGCAACTGGTAATCTAATTTTTTTTTGGGAAAGAATTTCGATTAATTTACCAATATAAAGAGGAACATAACGACGAACATTTACCGGTTCGGCACATTTATTCCAATGCATGAGTTAAATATGGTGGTTACAGAATTTATGACCATTTTAAAGAAATTAAAGATACAATGCAATAAAAATCTTGTAAAAATTCTAAAAAACACAAATTGTATCTCCAAAATAACACTTCAAAACAGGAGTACAGAAGCGCTTTCAATGTTTCAATTAATCTTTAAGTTTTCGAATGTTATACACCAAGTATGGACTAAGGGCTTAAGACCAAGAGGGTTAATTGGCATAATTTTTTTCAAAATTTTTATGCCTGATGCCTATGTTTATTAAAATTTTGTGCCTCACTTTCAGCGAGATCTCTGTGACTTTTAAATTTACAAAAACTATTATTTTACAAAAATAAGAGGCATAAAAAAATCCTCGAATTTATGCCTCATTGCCCATACCTGTTATACACGGAAACATAAATTATTTCCTAATCTAGATTTTTTCAAAAAAATTACTTTACTTATTGTTGTACAAATTCTATAAATATAATAAAAAAATCTCCAAATAAAATCTATAAATTTCTTACATTTCGTTTCGTTTGTTATTACTTTAACATTATTTATTATTTGTCCATTATTAAATATTAGAATTATTTTTCATAGTTCTAAAACAAGCTAAGAATCAAAAATATTTTTAGGTGAACAGCATTAAAATGTGCAATTTGTTAAGGGTTAGAAGTGATTTAAAAAAACAGTTGAACAATTCAACGAATCTTTTTTAGTTTCTAAGTGTCCTGTAGTACAAAATTGAATGGCAGTGAATTTGTACGAATTGAAGAAATTATTTAAGAAAATAAATTATGAAAATTGCAAATATGATTCAGTGAGAAAAGGTGAAACAGCTGAATATGGAAGAATTATCCGACATCTATTCTTTAAGTATGATGAGAAGTTTACTCGGAGTGTCATAGAAGAATATCCGGAGTTATATCGAATGTCTGATGAAGATTTATGGGAACAAGTCTTTCTCTTATCTCGTCCGCTTTTCCAATATTTTCCCAAATTGAAAAAGGAGCAGTTCCTACAAGATTTCTCATTTGTTAAACATAAAATTCAATTTTTAATCGACATCATTGGGAAGGTAACAGAGAAGTGGCAGAGTCAACGAAGCAAACCCATTACTCAACAGGAAGAAAAGAGTTTGAAGGGAAACGTCGAAATGTTAGAAGAAGTTCCAAGGTCTTCCGCATGTCAGATAGTGGGAGCGGCAGAGTATAAAAATGAATTCCATGGAAATGAAAAGAAAGCATCTGTTCAATTTTCTAAAGATATTCATTGCGAAAATGATGATAAAGAAGAGGAGAATAAATTTTACAACGACGTTCAAAATGAGGAAAGAAGTTGTTCTTCATGTGAGAGTATAAAAGAGATGGTAATTGAACTAACTCAAAGAATAAATTTATTAGAAAATGAAATATATTTTTTAAAAAATCGAAATTCTCAATTTTTTTGAAATTTTTGTTCTTTTATTTTTCTAGTAGATTTTTCTTTCATTAGAGATGAGACATCCGTTGAATAGCGATGATAAAGAAGAAATATAATGTATAATTTGTATGAGGGTATAAAAAGAATATATTGGAATTGAATCATGAAGAAATCTCTCAAATTACTTAGCAATACTCGGAAGTATAGTGAAGCGAGACAAGAATGGACTCGATTAGCGAAACATGAAACGATAAGTTCCCAATCGAAAATGAATGAAAGATTGAATGTTCTCCGTCCATTTTATAATCAAAGTGAAATCGATAATTATTTACAGAAGAAGCCAATAAATATTTCAGCAATGTCACTCATGTATCGTGGAGTAGACAAAGATGGTGCACAAATCCTAAGAAGTGCACAATATCTCCAAAATGAATTATTAGTGAGAATTAGTCGAACTATCTATTTATTTCGACAATTACCATTCATCTTAGGTTGTAATGGACGTGTATTGAAGACACATGAACAATATATCGAGTCATTTAATGAGTTGAAGAAATTGAAGAGAATTGAGAATTTGAATGATGAGAAAATATTTCGACATCTTCTTATTCAACGATTGTCAGAGCATAGTAATGTTATTGATGAATTAGCCGCTGGACTAAAGGAGGCACGTCGATATTCAGATGACAAAACAATAAAAACTTTTCTCGACGAATTATTAGTGATACGATTAAGTCTTCGTATTTTGTCGACTCATCACGTCAAATTGTTCGATGAGAAGGCGCATAATTCGAATTGGATCGGTGTCATTTGTAAAAATTTCCATCCACAATTCTATTTAAGAAAATGGACGGATTACGTCTCGAAAATTGCATCTCACAAATATGGAATCTCACCGGCCGTTATTATCGATGGACATGTCGATGAAAAATTTCCTTTTGTTCCTTTACCACTCGATTATATTATTCCAGAATTATTAAAGAATGCTTATCGTGCAACGATTGTAGGAAAGCATTTGAAAATGAAGAAGAAAAATCCTATTCAATCAGATGATATTCCATCCATTCATATTTCGTTATCAGTCGGACCTTCTGATTTCCGAATCCGAATTCGTGATCGTGGAAATGGAATGACAAATGAAGTCGCTAAAAAAATATTTGATTATCATTTTACAACATCCGATCCAATCGATAATAGATCAAAGAATAATATCAATAATATTTCATTTGATACCGTCACTGGTTCCGATGTAGTGATGCATGGTTATGGATTCGGTCTTCCAATAGCCAGAGCATATGCTCGCTATTTAAAAGGAGATATAATTGTCCAGACACTACATGGTGTCGGTACAGATGTTTATCTGATACTTCCTTTATTGACAGAAAGTAATGGTGAAAATAAAATTATGTTCTGATACATTCAATAACATTTCAAATTCATTCAATATTAATTTACTTCATTTAAATAAATGATAATTGACATTAATTGTTAATTAATTTTAATTAGACAAAAAGTATTTCAAAATATTTTTCGATTAATATAAATTGGTTTTTTTCATGATTCTCAAAAAATCCTGTTCATTCACTTCTCCATCTCCATCACGATCAGCTTCGTCTATCATTTCCTTCAAAATATTCTTCTATAATTTTCGAGAAATATTTAGAGAAAACTTGTAATTCTTCATCTGTTAAGTTTTCACCTAACTCTCGAGCTACACGACGTAAATTCTTGAAACTAATTTTTCCCGTTTCATCATCATCGAACAATCTTGAATAGAAGAGAAAGAAACGATGTTAATTAAATTTAATTGAGATGAACGGAAAGAAAAGATAACCGGAAAGCTTTCATTATCTCTTCTTTTGTATCTTTTTCCGCCATCTTCGTTGTCATAACGTGAAGGAAATCATTGAAATCGATTGTACCTAATAAAGAAGAAAGAATTTCAAAGGGAAATATAGTTTAATGAGGAGGAGGAGAAGACATCCAACCGCTACTTTCTTTATCAACATCTGAAACGATTTTCTTTATCTCTTCTCGTCGCGGCTCGAAGCCCAGTGCTCTCATTGCGACCTAAATTATTTAAATTATTTTCATAGGGAAACATAAAGAGAGATCACTTTCAATTCTTTCACATCAATTAATCCACTTCCATCCGAATCAAATAGATCGAACGCATCACGGATTTCCTGCTTCTGATCTTCAGATAACTCGATTCGATTAACTTTTTTTGTCTTATTTTTATTTGCAATTTGATGCTGTAAATAATTTAAGAATTAAATTCTTTTTTAATTTTCAATTTAACCGTCATTCTCTATGCGTGATTGGAAGAAAAGATGATTTTATTAAGAATTTTACCAATTTCTATGGAAACTAAAATGATAAGCTTCAAATTTTAACTTGGCTTTCTAATTCCATCGAATTGCTTTAATGATTTATGATTTTATGTAAAAATTTGGAATATTTTTAAAATTTAATTTTCTCTAATTCAATTTAACGTTATCATTCATTTCATTAGGAATTGTTTTGAATGTAATTGGTAAGATTAATGGATGGTTTTGTTCTGCTGTTAATCTTCCACAGAATAATTTTTGTTAAGTTTTTCGATTGAGAGTCGGAATTGATGTTCTATGTATTTTTTATGAGTATCAGTGATTTGATTTGAAGATAAAAGAATTGATAAATGGGAAAAATGAGAATTGTGGAGGGAACGGAGAAGCGAAGAAATATATTTGCCGACGGTTTAGAGAGTTCGAGAGAAGTTCGTTAATTTTAAATGTAATTTATCAGAAATTGATGGTTGCTTGATCAAATGTCAATTTTCATGTTTATTGACAACGAGAGAATAAAGAAGAGAACATGTGAGAGAAGGAAATGGAATTGTTTCGTAAAGAAATTACAAGAGAAATCATTCAAATAATTCCTTTAAATTCATTCCCATTCACCACATTAAATGGTGTTAATGATACAAATAAAGTGATATGATAATAACAGAATGACGATGATGATGATGTATCATCTCATTTCAAGGTATGTCAATAAGAGATGGAGAAGAAATACAAATGAAAACCGATTCCTTTCGATATTCTTCTTCTTTCTCCTTTACTTGAGATCACATGATTTTTAATTAAATTATTTCCCTTTAATCGTTCCTTCTACGATAAATACATCATTTGCCGTCAACAAGTCCGATTGTCTTTCACAATCCGATCTTCCGCCATCGGAACATGTTGTGGGAAGTAATTTCCTTTCGGTTCGGAAAGAAAACATCACGAAGTTATTAACGTTTTCCGAAGTTGGAAGTGAAGAAAGAAATTATTAGAGGAAAAATAGAGATGAGCTACGACTAATATCCATATTCTCCACTTATCATCCGGGAAGATTGTGATTCTGGAACATTTCCAATTTGATCGGATTATAATGCTAGACCGGAAGTCGAGTATGGTAGTCTAGATGAATCACATGATTAGAATGAATGATTTTGACGATTTATCTTGTTTTCATTTCTCCTTATTCTGCTCTTCATCGGTTCCTGTTTTCTTTTTTTTTTAATTTTCCTTTTTAAACTTCGTGAATTTCCGTGAAAGAAAATCGAAGTATAAGAGACTATTTTGAGTAAATTCTTATTTTTTTCTTGATAATTCTTCTTTTCTGAATAAATATTAAATATTAGTTTTTCTTTAAGTTCGCATGTTAATTTGTTGTTTATATTAAGTGAGATTTACGTAATACGTATATATTGTATAATAGAAATTGAATAGATTGGTGAATGAAATGGATTGAATATCAAATAATTATTTGGAATTGGAAGGAGATATATATGGTAGAGAATTCTTTTTGTTTTAAGAGTTTCATGAGAAAGTAACAAACTGTTCTTCTACTTTTATAAAACAATGAATTTTATGAAAACTACTCTTAATAGAAATAAATTTGTTTACTTTATTATGTAATATGATTTCATATCTAACTCAAACTTCTTATGACACGAGAAAGAAATTGAAAAGAAATTCACTTCGTCTCCCAATTCTTAGATATTCCAAGTTGGAATAATAATAAATGAATAATTAATGTTTCATTTCAACTCTCCATTGATCCATCGATTTCTTCGCATCGACACCCATGTATGCGTGTCTCCCAATGTGTTCGACGATGTTTGAGAAGGAATTCATTGTAATGTTAACGAAACAATTGAGGAGGAGAATATTAACAACAACAATAATAATATTCAATATTCATGTCCATGAAAATAGAAGGAGTGAGGTGTGTGAACATCTACCATTATCGCTGCCCCTATGTCGATCAAGTTAGTTACTTTAAGCAAAGTAAAATAATGAGAATTGGAAGAAATCAATCATTTTTTATATTCTAAATGTTTTACAAAGAATTTTCACGATGCCCATCGGACACTTGACAGATGCATGAATATAATCAAATATATTATTTCTTCATTCTCCTATGAAGACTATTCGTTAACTTGTCTGTAGAAAGTCGTTTCATGAAGAGAATTATTCGAATATTTATTCGTTCTTCATCTTCCATCTACATATAATATATTCCGATCTATTAGTATCGCTTGATTTAGAAGAAGATTAAATGAGAAACTTTTGTGATATTTAGAAAAAGTGGAAAATTTCATTTCTATTAATTTATTTCTTATCTTTATCATTTTTTATTCGACGATTCTTCATCATAACAGTCTGTACAAGTTTGACGAAAACTCAACTGGTAGAATGAATCGATTAATGTCGCATTCCATACGATTATTTTGGTTTGATCAGAAACTAATGAAGAAAGAAATGAATATACTTCAGTTTTTCTTCGTCCACATCAATTTCCTGATTAGTCTTTCAAAATAGGAAGAATTAGTTTCCGTACTACTCAGTTGATATGTCCTCTTCAATCGATCAAGAAACAAATTTATCTGTTTGAGGAGATTTTTCTTGTAAATTATTATCAGAAAAATTCGAATGTTGATTGATCTGTTTATATTGTATAATAATTATATTTCATGTGATTAGAATCACATATTCATCATTCTTCCCGGTATCTATTTGAGAGGGAGGGCGTGCGTGGACCAATAAGGAAGTCTTCTAATGACCAACGTGTCTTCATATTCTGTTCACTACTTACACGTCCGTACTATGTCATTCAATTACAATTTATAAATTCGTTCTCATAATTCTTTATGAAGAGAATGTTCTGAGGAACAATCACAAAATAATCTGACACGAGTACTTTTTTTTATTGTATGTTAGGAACCGGATATCCTCCCACAGCATTTCAAGTAGGTTCGGTGTCGTTTTGTAAGGGGAACCTTCGTTCGTTGTTCTTCCTAAACTTTTCTGATGATTAATAAGAGTGAAGAACAATTGGAGAAAGACAAGCAATTTACGAATTTTATTATTTGTTTTATTATACCACACCATAAATTTTCTACACATGCGAACAATATGGGTCAAATTTGTACCTATACATACGGTTCTTTTTCATTTTAAATAAAATTGACACAAATAAAATTTTATTTTATTTTAAAAAGTAAAATATGGAAACTAGGTGAAGTCAAAAGAAGATATGGAGGTACGGTACGTACGACGAATGTGCTAACTTATGTGATAAATGTGTGTGTGTGTGTGTGTGTGGTTGTGTGTATGTATGATTTTCAACGATAACTAACAACTGGTTGATGAAAAAGAAGATTCGGTACTACATATGACAGAAAATAAAGAGAAAATGTATATTTTATTATTTCTCGATTTTTCTTTGTAATCTGGTGGTGAGTAGTGACGGATGTACAATAATATTAATTTATGCGATTTCTCCGAACTCAACAAACTCACAAATAAACAAGAAGAACTCTTAGATATTCCATATTTATTCAGCTAAATTATAATGCCATAAATTGATAGAGAATAATATTTGCAATATGGTCACCTCCCTCTCACTTTCAGTTTCACCTCATATTATATAAACATCTGTTCTTCATTGATATTTGGGAGTAATTCGTATTTAATTCACTTTAGTCAATCTCTCCTTCTATGTCACACTGTGTGTTCGATTAATGAGTTGTGGTAAAGTATGCTCAGTAAAAAATCTCTTGAATTCCCCCAAATTTGTGCACTAATAATTAGTAAATAATATTTCGAGAATATGTTTATTACCAGAAATAGAAAGCACTTTGAATAGTTTACACAATATGTGATAAAATTTTAGTTTAATTATCATTTTAACTTACTATTTTCTCACTTAATAATTCTGAATTATTTTACCATTATATTTGTTTAAAGATTAATAATTTAACGCTTTTCTTTTCCAATCCGGGTGCTAATTTGAGATAATTGGCAAATGGAATGTCGAGAAAAATCATGACAATATAGAGAACTGTAAAATTAGGTAGTCATGTCATACGCATCCAACTATTGAGAAATTCTTCTCAATTGTCATCTTGCATCACATTAGTTGCGGTGGTGATGGTGGTGGTAAAAGTAAGTGTAATGATTTATTTTAAAATTGCTTTACTTCTCACGTTGATTCAGCAATGTTATTGTTATCAAATTTGCTTTCTTTCATATCTTGTCGTTAAAAAAAAGGAGAAGAAAACTCATTTCACGTTACATTTGATGGTTTTCCTTTTCTAAATAATTTCTAACGAATCGCCCTAATTCAATCAATTCGTTTCATTTGTCTCTCACATTCTCTTGTTACGTTGGGAATTATTGTGATGATTATAAGCATCATTGCTTAACGGATATGTTACAGTCGTCGGTAAGCGAATAGCGATTCGATTTGCTTTTTGGTGCAATCGGTAACGAAAGAAAGAAAATGAAAAAATTAAATTGGAGTAAAGTAGAGAGGAAGTGAAATTTACGCGGTTGGAAAATGTATGAAATTGAACAAATGACGTTATTATTCTTTAACGATAGTGATGATGTAAATGTGATATCTGCCTTCGAATGTTTATTGAGTATCTTCCTTTTTTTTAATCATTTATATCTATATTTGTCTTCTTTCGTTACTTATCATTTCTCGGTTCTTTTCTTCAGAAATTCAGAAGGAATTTACAAAGTAAAAAAGCTATCTATTTCTTCTTTTCCAAGTTAAAAGTGATCACTGATCAGCTGAAATGGTTTATGTGATGAATTCTCCCTCCGATTTCTATCGATATATCATTTGTTGAAGATATCGAAAGAAGATGAGAAGAAAGAATTTATTAAGTTCTAAATATGAAAAGAAAAGAAAGAGATTAAGCCATTGCATTCGGAAGATGTGTTAAGCCGCTATTCTTCTTTATTCTTTCCGTTAATTCTGTCTCATATTCACTAAATGGTTCCAGAAAAGAATCGTTTTATTCTTCTCTGATTTTGGACTTTCCTTCAACCATAATCATATTCTTTTATCGAATTCTTCTCTCAAACTCATCTTTATTCAATTCGTTGTTAATATTAACGATTCCTTATTCAGATGATGATCATCATCATTCTTTTTTCAAATTTCAGTTATCAATCGATACGATTGAATGAAGATCAGTAAAAATCTTCTTCCACTTATTGTGAATTTAATTCATGAAGTTGATGAAAAAGTTTTTTTTCTATAGAAATGAAGTATGTTTTCACTAATAATACTTCATTTCTCACACATTTTTGGACAATGAATTTCTCTTTGGTGGTACTTCCTTAACATATTTGCATATTAATCGATGATTATGGTATGGACGGTGAGAATTAGGTAAACGATAAATTGACCTATCACTTCATTTATTATTATTGTTCTTTTTTATTACTTCTTCAATTCAACTTCGTTTTATGTAATCGTTACTCAATCGAAATTTTTTAGTTCTTTATAATTTTCTTTACCATCCGTTTTCCTATTTGTTCGATGGAACAACAATTGATGTGTTAATGTTGAGATTCTTATCAAACATGTAACTTTTGATAAGAAAGATTGATTAGGCAGCTACTTTTATTATGATAGTTCTAACATGTTTTTCTTAATATTAATATGTTGTCGTTAAAGTGGTTGGGGGGAGGAAAAACCTTAACGATTTCTGAAGTAAAGAAGGTAAAATGTCTGGCATTGAATAATAATAAGGAAACGATGTAACATCATTGTTCCGTTAATTGATCCAATTACTTTATCGAATATTGCTCCAAGTTAAATCGAACTACAATTTTTACTTTAACTTCAAATTGTTTCGTTATTTTATTAGTCAAAAATTTTTTTATTGAATTCTTCGTCTCTCGATGTTCATAAAACTGGTCGCTTCACCTTGAATGATAGGAACGACATATATTTTCGCGTGTTTCAAATAAGATGAAGTTCACGGTCTCATTTTATTCCAGTCACGTGAATGCTCTCTCTCATTCGCATATTGAACATGCACAACACAATGAATGAGTTCGTTTAATGAAATGCTGTTAGGGACGAGCTAAATCTTACGCGTCTACATATGTTCTTATTGATGTCTCACTAAATACATTTGCCATGCTTAACAGTGCAATCTCAAACTGTTCCCTTCTCATTGCTGTGTATCTATAGTGATAGAGATGAATTGTATAAATTGCTAACAATAAATAGAAGAGTTCAATAAAGAAGATAAGATGTAATAAATAAATATTTTTATATATATCATCTTCAGAAGAACAATAAGAAATATATTTTGAAGAAAGTTTTTGAAGAAGAAGAAGATTGTGTTGATGATGAAAAGAAATGTTGATCTCTCAAAAAAAAAAGTGTGTTGAAATGTGTTAAAAAGAAGAAGGTCGATAAAATAATCGTATTGCATCATCATTTGTAAAGATGAAATTAGTCAGTTAGAAGAATAATTTTCTGTAGCAAATTGATAGTTCAATAGATTCGGATGTTTATGGTGTTCGTATATCGCTCCCAATGTACATGAGAGTCGAGTGTGTTAGAGAACGGATATATTAGCATGAACGTGAAAGTTGTTAGTTCTAATAAAAATTTCTTTTCACAATTATAATCATCTTACCTCGTTCTTAATGAGAACTATAATTTGTGACAATAAATAAATTTTCTCATTCTCAAATATCGTTCATCATTGTGATATTAATATTTCTTTCGAATGCATCAATTCATTCAGACATGTTTAAAAGACATTTTCCCATCTCATTCGATGAATGAAACATCAACAAATGCAGCTGTTACCACCAATGACCGGTATCGAATCATGACGACAACAACTGGAGTCAACGGTCAAATCATTAGTTCGCCATCAGATTTGATGATGAATCAGACAGATGACAATTCGATGACATCTCCAAGAGCATTCTACGCAGCAAAACGAGATACGAAACGTCAGTTCAACAATCAATATTTTGTTGCAAAGTGTTCGAATGAGAATCGACCATCAAACCGTTCGGACATGGCACAAGTTTTACGAGATTATTCTCGTCGTTATGCCAAACGACTGATACAACCAAACGATGAAATTAATCGTTCTCCTTCTCACTATGATCTGTATGAGAATATTGGAGTGAAGAAGAAGAAGAATAATTCGATGAGAAAAGTGACAAAGTCAAAATCATCATCATCATCTGATTCGAATTATTATTTACAATTGAATAGTATTTCTTTAATTGAAGAATCGAAAGGAGATGAAAAGTTGAAGAAAATGAAAAATTTCTGTTACACTCCAATTGATTGTCGGAATAATAAAGGAAAGAATTTGAAAATGAATGACGAGAATGAACATCATCAATCGATGCATCAATCGTTAATTTATGAGAATTCTTCTAATATTCGTTTTATGGAGAGTGGGACATTATATCGACAACAATTGAAGAAGCAACAAGAAGATGTTCTCTCATCGAAACGGAAGAATGATAAACGACGATCATATCGTGCTGCAATCAATCAATTAGCGAATAATGATCGATTTAGTTCTTATGATAATTATTCGAATGATTTCTTCACTGATCGAAGTTTAATTGATGATTCAGATTCTGTTGGAATGTGGTTCTTACCAGATCAATTGAACAGATCTACTCATGTTCAATCGACAGAAACTCTGAATGACATTTCATTGAGTGGTGAAAATGGAAAGGAGTTTAATGAAATTATGACGACGGCCAATTCTTATTGTATTTGGAGACCGAAACAATCGAAAAATAATGAAAATATTCAATCAAATTCATCTACGAAATCCTGTACGAAAAATGGAAAATCTGAAAAATTCATTTCTTACGATAATGGAGACGGAGATGATGATGATAGTGGTAGTAGTGGTGATGGTGGTCGAAAGAAATTTGTTAAACCAAATAATTATTTGTCCAATAATGACAATCTCCATATTGACATTGGTGGAGAGGACAAAAATATGATGAGAACGGATAAGACAATATCATTAATAACTTCATCGCCAATAGCTAAATCGAATTCGATGAGCAATCGAAATAGTTCTTTGTCGATCGATAGACAGTACAATTTCGATAATAACCACGAACATATGGACGGGAAAATTTATGATATCGAATCAAAACATATTTATGTAAAGTTGGTTGATGGTGAAGCATCGTCATCGTCACATGTAAGCTTCAACAGCGATTATGATAATGATCAAATAAAGAATTCAATTAGAAATCAGAAAGACCGATCGACGAACTTAAATGCAAAAGAAGAACAATTCAATCATTCAACAATGACAAATGATGGAAAGGATCATCATCTCAACAACAACAACAGCAATAATAAGAAGAAGAAAAATAAATATTTTTTTTATCGTCAAAAATCGAAAGAAGCGAATGATGGAAGACTTTCAAATTCATTAACAAATTCGAATGAAGAAAATTTGAATAGGAAGACGACTCCGCACAGTACGATTATTCAGATAAATAACAATAATCAGAAGAATCGGAAGAAGAAAATTGAGGAAATAAGAAACGAGAATAATTTATGGAAGAAATCAAATAAACATTTTAATAAAAATTATCAAGATCACCTCGAACAACGAACGACGAATAAGGAAAAAAGAATTTCATTCAATTCTTCTTTTCAACAAGCACACTCAACTCCTCAAACATCGAATCAATTGGAAAAAAACATTAATAATAATTATCAACATCTTCAGCGTCATAGTATTATTTTAACTACCACAACAACGACAACAACAAATAGAACGAGTGGATTATTAACGACTGATATTAATAATTTTTCATCATCATCATCATCATCGTCTGTTACAGGATTTTTATCACCAAAAATGATTTTAACTACGACAACTGGAACGAAAGTATCATCTTCCTTATCATGTTCAACATCATCAAATAAATCGTTATTGAATCGTATGAGATCTTCAATTTCTTCTATTAACCATCAATTGTCTCCATATCATTATGCAATGACTGAACGACAACGAATCAAATTACTTATCAATGAAAATAATTTTTCAAGACAAATTCATAATGAAGATGATGAATCATTTCATGATATTTCTCTCTTATCCTCATCTGCAGCAACGAATACGATAACAAAGAAGAATGATGATTATGGACGTCTCTCTCAAACTACAACCACCACTAACAACAACAACAACAATAATGGTAATATTGATGGTAATGAAAATGGTATAATTGACAATAATGACAATTCATTCCAAATTCCTTTGTCGACTAATTTATCGATGTCATCTTCAATTTCACCTGAAACGATAGATGGAAATAGTTCGGATGAAGAGCGAACATCAAATGACGAAGCTGATGATCTGATGTCAAGTATCGAACTATCGAAATTTAGTAGAAATGATTCAATGACAAATTCTTTCCCATCTAATGAACAGTTTCAAAATGAGAAGATGAAGAATAGAAATCATCTCAATCATCAAATATCACCATTTACTGAGAGTGACGTACATCGACATTCATCAGAACGACATCAAACTGAATCATTTCGGAATACTTGTCGAACATGTGATGAATTGGATAAATTCTCCTCCTCTCAAATGTTAAGTGCCTCCATCATTTCCATCAGATCGAACGATATTACACCAAATCACATTATGGATCAGTCTAATCATTTTATTAATAATCACATCCTCTCACAACACAATAATCATATTTCAAATACTAAAATCTTCACCGACGTTTTAACTTCTCCCAACTCGTCGTCATCATCCGCTTCGTCCAAATTATCGTTACGATTCTTTCCTAATCGTCGTTCACTCCAACAAAAGATGATCAGATCGAGTCGTCAATTGTTGAAGAAGAAGACGAATCTAATCATGAAACCGTTCGAAATGAAACGAACGAAATTGAATAAATCCCACAAACAAGATTCCAATCACTCCATTCCCAACAATCCGTCATCTCTTAACACGTCAATATCTTATGATGGAATCTGGTCGAACGATGCTATGAAAAAGAAGCGATATTCCGATTCGTTATATGTTAGTATCTTTCTCAACACCCCCTCCATATCATCTATATACATGCCATACACGATGAATTTAGAGAATAGAATAAATAAGAAATATATTTTGCCATTTTAGTGGCAATTGTGACGATTAAAATAATTGGTCATTCCAACAATGGAATCATCATAATTTCCTTATTCTTCCATAACGAATAATAAATCATTCCATTCACTCATTTCACTCGAACATCTTGTTAATCAATATTACCTCATTTGATTGATGAAGAAAATGTTAAGTAGATTCTACTTCTTTCTTATATATTTCTTCTTATTCCATCTTAATCCGGGAAGGATATAAATGAAATGTTCCTATTGGAATTCCAAAAGATATATATAACTTTTACTAATTTTCATCTCATCATTCGTTGAACACCACCATATTTAACATTCTATTCGAAGTCAATATCTCCATCTCTCTCTAATATATATATATATGTATGTGTGTGTGTGTGTATTATTGTGTGAATGTGTTATTGTGTGTGAATGTGAAGTGGAATGAGAATGGAAACATCAAAAATTTAGTTAGGAATCGTTTATTGTTGGTCCATTCATCGTTTGGTTGCTCAAGAGCAATCATCTATCGACAATTAAAAGACTAAAAGAAATAGCAATCGTAATCATCTTGTTCAATCATTTTGTTTAACATTCTAATCATCATTATTAGAATTGTTATCCTTATTCTCCTCCTTATGATTCGATTCATTCAATTTCATCGAAAAATTCTTCGGTATGATATTATTCTCCTTCCAAACCTTCGACGACTCCAAAAAAGTAAAGAAATAAATATTTGGAGAATATTCGTTCTTTTTACTTCTTGTTCTCTTATTAGTTTGTTGTAATCATACCGTTCTCTCCTTCCAACTATTTACATCATCCGTCTTTGCGGTTAGACATACAGATTTGTTCAATTGAAATTATTATTTGAGGAATTGAATTTGAAAAAAAATTCATTTGGAATTTGGGGGAATTTCCGTCAATTTATATGGAGAAATATCATAATATTCTTCCGGTTCCCATATTAATTCATACGGAATCATCAACAAAAAACCGAAAGTTCAATCCATTCATTACGAACATTGTTCATAGTTGTCAATTGAAACGACGACGCCTGAAGTTCGTAGAAGGTCAGAAACAATTGAGACCGTCAAGGTTCTCCTCTCTCAACAATCGTTGTTGTTTTCCGATATGTTTGCGGGAAGAGTATGATCGAACTCCTGGTCTGATTCAATGGACGACATCTAATTATCGACATTACTGTAATGAACATCACTCTTCCCACCAACAACGGCAGCAGCAACAACACTACCAACAACGACAACGAGAACGACAAATGAAGAAACATTCTTATCAGGTTTAGTGTTGATTGATGAGAAATAAATAATTTCTTTTCTTTAACCTAAAATATTTTCTTTATTCATTTCAACAATTTTACTGTCATCCAAACGATTTCTTCTGGAGGAGTAAAGAAGAAAATGTGTGAAAATTTTGTTTGTTTTCACTTATTCATTCGCCGCATTCCCAATATCCGTTTTTCTTTTTCTCTCAATCTTATGTTAATGAGAACTTTATTTAATGGACATTCTTTAACTTCTATTTGTTCGAACGAAGACGCTGAAAAACTAAAATTTATCGAATTATCGATTCTAACTCATAATTATTCAGTTCTCCACAAATTAGAAAAGAATGAATGATAAGAAAGAAAAGATGAATAAAATTATCGTGATAACTTCTCCTTTCACTTAATCGAATTTATTTCTTTAATATTGTTCCTGTCATTCCATCTCATTTCATATTGATTGATGTTGCGTGAGTTGTTCCTATCATTTATCATCCATTCTTCTCACATATTCCTAAGGAAATCTGTTCGAGATCAAATCTAAGTTCAACAATTTATATTTAATTCCATCTTGACTTTGACAAGTTGTTAATTTTATCCCTACTTCTTCCCCTCCATTCCATTCCCTTCCCTTCACTACTAGTCGAAATGATGACAATCAGAAAAGGTCAAATTCGATTCAATTTCCAGACAAATCGATACATTTCATTCCAACTTCATACATCATTTCCATTCTTCGTGAGACATACAATTCAAGGGGAGAAAGATAATCAATATTTGAATTGATATTAGGAGGAAGATCAGTACATATAGACACGCCCAATATGGCGACGAATTAAAATAAGACGGAAACGGAAATATTAATTTTTCTTATTAATTTGTTTCGTTTTAATGATGATCAGATGGATAATAATGATGAGAAGGATCATCTATGAAAATTTATGAGATACGTACCAAATTTGGACGATTATCATTTTCTCAATGATATTTCCGGTAAGTAATTGGACGATGTTTAGATCAGTATGAAAAATTGTAATAAGCGAATTGATCGACATTTAATCTTTCTCATTTTTTCTTAATGTCATTCAATTGATGATTAGGTCATTTTTTCTTATTATAATAATCGAATCGTTCAGTCGATGGTGAAGATGATTGATAAAGATATAGTTTATTTGAATCCGGATTTATTATTCAATTCCATTTCACAACTCACCATGATGGAAACTCCAAGGAAGGTAAACAAAGAAAGTTTATCAGATCACATCAGTTCATAATAATTTTTTAAAGAAATAAATTCAAAAGAAACGATTTATGAGTATCTCTTATTATTCTCCGTTTGTTTTTTGTTGTTGAAAATTGAGATTGAGAAGAATATATTTACAAATTGTTATTGGCCAATGCATATGTTTGTGATGAGAGATTATGTCATTATATAAAATGATTTATGGATTTGATGATTAGTAATTGGAGAGTTCTCATATAATTAGGAAGTATTGATTATATTTTCATCCTAATCATTCTTGTCATACCTTTGACTTGTATCTCTTAATTTGACTATGTAAAAGAAGAAATATTGATAGTGTATGATGATGAAAATATGAATTGAAGAGGATTTGAAATTCATTATTAGATTACAATTAGTTTATAATGAGATGGAATTCCCATAAGAAAATATCATCCGACTTTTTTGGAAAATTAATTGTCTTTCGACATCATCAATCCAATATAGATCATTAGTTCGCTGATTCAATAAGAGATTAGTGTGTTCTTCTTATTTAATTAGAAAATTTTCCCGTATATCTAGTCAGTTTCAATTAAAATTTCATTAAATTTGTCTTCTTTCCGATGTCTTCGTCGTCTCAACCTTCCATCTTGTCCATGATGCAATTACACAACTGATCTACAATCGCTATACGAACGTAAAGTAGAGAAATAATTGGTATACATATATTTGGATCGAGTAATCAATCAATAGAAATTATTGTCGATGAAGAATAGGAATGAGAACTACGAATCTACCTCAACTCAAACTGATCCCTCACAAAAGATCCCTAAGTAAATGACATGTACGAATTAATGAAATTAATTTCCGTTTTAAAATTAAGAAAAAAGAAGTACTTGGACATTCTTATTAATCTTAAACATGGGAAAAATCCTTAATAGAGATTGGTAAATTTCTTTTTCGACCGAATACTTTCTAACGAATATTTCGTTTGAGTGATAAGATAGAAGAGTATAAGTTAATTGGATATGAAATTTGGCAAAAAAATTTGTAGAAAGATTGATAGGTTGCTGCTTCAAGATTGTGTAATAATGAATGATATGATGTTGAAATGACAATATTTTCCTTCTTATGATGATCAGATGTCTCAATAACAAAATTCTTTTTTAAGAAGATTATCATCAATAATCCATATTTATATAAAGTTTCTTTGTGGGATATATTTTATGAATAAAAGTGAAATCAATAATGATGAATCGTTACAATTATTCATTCATTCATTCTTTTTATTTCTCATCCATTCTCTCATCTTCTTCTTTCTCAATTGCAATCATTGGCACGATTCGTTATCAATTCCATGTCGTATAATCTGTTTAATTCTGATGAAGTGCGTGAGAAGCAATTGACCTGATAATCAAGTCCTGCTTAGCCTGTTTCATTTCCTATGTTATCCACATTCATTTTTCGATGAAACATTATAATAATTCTATTTTTCATGTTCATCCATTCCTCCTTCTTCAGTCAACTCTCCTCTTTCGACTAATGATTAAGATATGATTGCCATTCATTACTTGCCATTGAAGTTTATTCGGCTGCCAAGGATATATCGATTAGATCTAAATTCCAGATCATTATCATTTACATTTTTACGATTTTTTATGTTAATTTTCCTCTCATTTCTTCAAAGTAACATCATTTCTTTAAGCATCGTCGGAGTTTCCCTCCGACGTCCTTTCAAAAGAAACCATCATTCCAGTTCTGATACTTTTCCAATTCGGAGTAGAACATTTCTGATTCGTTGTCGAATAGACAATGCCTCTAAAAAGATTATCGTGAGTAGGTTCTTTATTTCATATTCATTATTTATTCAACATAGACTTCGATTAGAGAAGAAACGTGAAAACATTTGTAAATATGATTCATGTTTAGTGAGACTGAGAATTAGATTGATAAGAAATGTTAGGAGTGGCGAGCTGAAGGAATATCAGTAAATAGATTAGATAGTTGATATATTGATATGAATCTTGTTGTTGCTCAAAAGAAAAATTAATTCTCATATGTTTCATAGTGTACTTTCTCTATCATTTTTAAATGGCATCAAATATCATTACTGATTCTTCTTTTCCTTACGAAAATAAATCATTTTCTATCTGACGAACAAGAAAGAGTTTTGAAACTTATTCTATTCTTTCCAACAGGCAATTCTTCTACTTTTCACGTTGTTATTCATATTTCATCATTATCATATCTTTAGGAGATCCATTTTCTTCTTCTACTTCTACGTGAAGATTATAAAAGAATATTTTCTTTTACAAAACTATTTCATTTGAAGACGAATATTCATTATAGTCGCCAAGTAGATCAGACTGTCTCAACATGATAATGAATGAATTGTAAAATAAATGTGAAAGGAAAATATTTAAATTTTTAGAAACCTAATTCTTTCTCTACTTAAAAGACATTCAAAAGTTTCATTAATTAATCATACATTCTCTTCCATCAGTTCTCATCAAGAATTCTTATACTTAATTTTATTTTTTATTTGTAAAGGTAAATACACATAACACTTCCGCCAACGCCTTTATTCCACCAACATATGTTGATAAGTACCGACCATTGAATGGAACTGCAACTGAATGGTCAAACTCGAAGAAAAATGATAATTTAATAGTTTCACAAAAGAAGAAACTGAAGACACCACCACCCATTCCCCCACCACCAATAATTCCCAAACAAACTCCGACCGATCAATCTACAAATAATAATTCATTTACCAATTCGAATAATATGCCGAAGAAAACGAACTTTGAAACTCCGAAATTAATCTCCAAATTGGACTTCCGCGGTTCTCTCTACTCACTGACATCACCTAAATCAACGATCTCATCATCAAGGAAAATTCATTGGAACAATGATACACCTCACGTCAAATTATGTAAGACGGTTTCCGTAAACGATAATCTCATTCTCGATAAAAGAAAGTTGCAACAGAATGACGTCCATAAAAGAAGACCAAGTGCCTTTCTCAGATTTTTTTCCACTCAGCCATATGATATCTTTCACACACGTCACAAATCTGCCACATTAGTCGACATGACGAATGTGACATCTCACGGAAAATCATTGAAGAAACATAACACGATTATCGAATCACCAACAATTTATGAGAAGCATCCATTATCTAATAATCATTCGAGAGATCTTTCTCTCACTAATCCCACTATTCATGACGTAAGTGATAATATCTTTTCTCCAATAGACAATAATTCGCCAAAGACGAAAATTTCGAGAAAATTTCAATCGAGAAATGATTATTCGAGAAAGATAAGTAAATCGAATGTTGCAAAATTAGCAGCTAAATTTTCCATAAGTTCAACGCATTTAGCTCAAAGAAATGAAACGAAATACGATACAAACGACAATTCTGTTAGACAACAACAGAAACCACTTTCACAATATGTCAATGGACCGATTTTGTGTCAGGATGACAAATTAAAAAACAGTCAATCGATAACCAATTTAACCGATACATCGCCATTGATTGAGAATCGTAAAGTTTTCTGTTCTCCTAATCAAAGTAGTTTGAGTAGTTATGAAGGAATGCAACAAAAGAAGAATGATATTGAAAAACGTAATAGTAAACAGAATAATGATAAGGAAACAGTATTAATTAAAAAGAAGATAAAAGCGAGTGGAGGAAAAAAGATTGGACAGATTCAACTCATTCGTCGAAATAGTGATGAAGATAAATTATTTGTTGACATTCGTAATAACGAATCGAATAATATTGATACTTCAATAACAAATAAGAAACAATTGACGGAAAAGAATCGTCCACGTAAATATACTAATAAGAATAAGCGTAATAAAATATCATCACCATCCACTTTGAGTAAAGGAAAACAATCGGATTCTAGTGGAATCACTACTGCTTCTGCATTATCTGCCGCCACATCTAATTCGTCTTCCCGTCGATTATCGGCAACATCTTCTGTGTCATTACAAACAAGTTTATCCGCCAATTCATCAATAGAAAATTATTGTTTACCTGATGAGAAAAGAATTCACGAATCTTTTACATTCACTCCTTTCACTTCTCAAACGAAGAAGTGTGAGAAAATTCCAATTGACAACATTGCTCAACTAATAGAAAGACGGAAAATACTTAATAAATTGAGAGGACGATTATTAAACAATCTTTCAAATGATACAATAAAGCCAAATGAATATTTTCAATATCTTCCATTTCTCTTTCAAATGAAAGTTGACGAAATTTTCCTTCAAACAAATCATGATATGGAAAGTGATTTGGAAAAGTTGATTATTCGCTTAAAAGATGATTTATTGGAAGCGTCAACAGAAGAAGAAGAAACGACTGAAACGGAAAATAAAGAAAATGTTGATGATATTCTTCAAACTTTAAAAAATCATAAAGAAGAACATGAGAAACGATTAAATTCTTTGAAAGAAGAAATTTGTTCTTATGTTGATCGATTAAAACAATGCGAAGCGTTACCAAATGAAATCGGAAAATTGTCAGTTCATGGAGAAAAACTTCAAATGATTCTCACAATTCTGCTGCGTTTGATTGCCAGATATTCTCGTCAACTAATTACAATGAAAGATAGCGAATTTGAAAAAGAAGTTCCTTTATTTATCAATAATATGCTAATTTTAAATTTCTTCTAAATTAGAATGAATTGGAAATGGATGAAACGAAAGAAAGAATTGCGGAAGTAATTGAATTGAAAAAGAAGTTTGTCGAAGAGAGTGATGAAGTAACATGTGTCATTAAAAGGTTTTTTGTCCAATAAATTATTTGATGTAATTTCATAACTTTTCTTCAATAGATATTTTAATGAAACAGAATTCCAAAATTATTGTCAAATGACTCAAACTTATGTGGAATTGTCTTTGTCAATGAAAGATATTGAAATGCAAATTGAATCAATCAGGTAATCAATGAAGGACGGACATTTCAAATTCCTAGAAAGTGAAGTGAAGTGAAACCGGTAATTTAAAAAATTCAACAATTATCTTCATTTTTTCGACATTTTTATTGTGTTACGCGATTGCTATTCACATTACAACTAAGACGAAACTTTGTTTTCTATTGAATTAAGAAATATATTGGTAAATGTTTGACTCAGGCATTTCTCAGCGTGCATGTTGTACAGCTAAAGGACACAAAATCCTCAATGCCGCAATATGATCTGTAACTATTCCTTAATCTATTGTTTTTCTTCCTCAATTTTAACGTTTAAAATAAAATTTATCGAGAAAAATTCTTATCATTTAGCACAACAACATTAATATAACTGCTTTCAATAAGAATCAGGTGCGTACAATGAAAACACAAGTTCGCAAAATACAAATAATCATAGTAGATATAATTGGAAAAAAATTAGGAAAGATTAGAATTGTGTAATCATTTGTTGCAAGAACATTTAATGAGAGAAGGTGGTCGGAAAGTTCTACTCATTTCGATTTTCTGTTCAAAATCGGTCAGTTCTGTGCTTTTCATTCGGCCAGAATTTCATTCCTTTTATCAAAAATGACAGTTTTACTAGTTATTAGAATGCCATGAGTTTCAGAAATAATTCATGATGGAAAATTTTCCAATTTCCAATATACAATTTCTTTATAATGAACCAAACTATCTTTCATCCGCATTTCAAAAAATTCTGACGATGAAAAGTGCACGAAAATCACTCATATACTTAAAAAAAACCCTTTTTAGAAATATTAATCAAGATTTAGTATATGTTGCTATTTAGTTTCGACTATTTCAAATCACATGATATTCCAGTTAAAAATTTAAAGTTAAAGAAATTTCATGTCATTTATTTAGAAATTTTTCTCTACAAAAATATCTGGTATATGTCATTTATTTATAATCATTGGTTAGTTTTCTCTTTTTGTTACGACAAATCAATTTTTTTTGAAAAGAGCTAAAATATTACTTTTATGTACAATAACACTTCAAAGTTAAAAGTTGATGTTACTGCTTGCTTTTAAGTAACTATAACGTTACAAACAAAAATTTTGTATGCTAGAGTAGAACTAGTGGAAGAGTAGATGACCACAGAACTATCTTCTGGCAAGTGAGAAAAAACTCACAGCAACAAGTGTTTTACATATGTAAAACAATAGCCACAATAATCGGAGATAGATAGGCCAATAACGTTCTATGAAGAGAACGGTCTGATTAGGCCAATAGCGCTTAATTCGTTCAAATTCGGAGAACGATATCAATATCTAACTCGAAACATAACTAACAACTTCGATACCTATAATTTGCTCATTCATTCAATTTTTGATCAAGGAAAAAAAAGATATTTTCTAGCACATTAGAAAGAACCAAAAATAGTAACTATCAATCAAAATTTTTTGAAAAATTTTATTTTAATTATATAAAAAATATGAAAAAAGAAGAAAAAAGTTCCCATAATCCGTCTTACGAATCTTCCTAGATTTTAGAGGAAATTTAGGAA
>JALJEE010000200.1:0-10769 GCA_023231475.1 Seison nebaliae
ATCGGATAACTCAAACCTATCGGAGATAAAACATTTACAGACATTCTTACATAGAGTATTTGATATTAAAATATGATCAATCCATGAAACGCCGTTATTTGAACGATTACTTTACAACGTATCCAGTGTGAGAATATAGCAAATTCATTTGATATTTCTGTCTGTAAGAATGAGTCACTTCTTCAAAATGTGATTGACGTAACAAACAATATTAATTTTCTTACATTCCATCAATTATACCAACATCTCAAATTGTCTGGTTCATACAACCGTATCTATAATCGTCAGAGAGATAACAAAAATAAGAAAATTCCAAGTTTTTATAAAATTAATAATTCAGATGTAAGTTCTTGAAAATTCAGTTGAAATAAGAAAGACGACTCGTAAGAAATTTAGGAATGCTGCAAGAGGTCTAGTTAGAAGAGCTGAACAACAGAAATATCATGATGCAACTCTGCATCACACAATTGCGAACATTATTACAAAAACTATTGGATAATAACATATGATCAATCCAAGAACTACCATTTGATGCACAAAATAATTGAATTGAGCATAAATTACTATATACCCTATCACAGAATACCCACTATACAAATATTAATCCAACTTTTCTATCAAATTAGAGAAAAAAACGGTTTTTTGGGCATAAATTCAAGTTAATTTATTTTACAGTTAAATAAATATAATGTTAATATATCAATTTAAAACATAAATTAACAAGGTATTTTAGGAATTATATTTAATACTTTGTCCTGGAAAAATTGAATGGAATTTCTAATTCAATTGAAGACCTGTTATGACTATATGACTTGCTGAACGCATGTCTTCTCCTAGAACAATGGTTATATCGAAAGGCACATACGTATCATAGACTAACTATTGTCGGTAGGTGTTGATTGATAGGTTATCAGAGGAAGTAGTTTGTTTCGACATATCATATCGGTAACACAATTAGTATATACTGTGAAAGCATAATACTCATAATATTTGTTTATTTCAGACATCATAATTGCAACATTCCACAGAAAAATGTTACTAGGTCTGAAGTAAGATCTATGATGAATCAATATATATGCAAAAAGACGTTATAAGGAATATCAAATACTTTAACATCTTCGATATTTGTTTCGGAAAACCACGTTAATAAACTTGGTAGGTCATCATTTTTAAATTTAATTTCCAGGACAATTTGATTCTGATTATAGATCTGGAACAAGATCTTTAAAGAAATTATTTTCAATCAAATTTCAATATTAAATCTTAATATAAACTTTATCGTATTTGGAACTGCTTAAGGATTTATGGCGATAATGTGGTGTTGTATGAGAGATTGTCGATAAACTAGGAGGAGGTTCATCTGTAAGTTCTTTTGCTTGTGAAAATTTGTATACAAGTACAATTTGAAAATATATACTATGAGACAAACCGTAATACCGAAGGGTATGTGAAAAGATTGATCGATTCTGAAAAAGATTAGCGTTTGTGAGATGAGAAATGTGAAAATTAGATTCGGCGATTTTGTCGATAAGAGTAAAAATTCGACGGGAGAACAGAATGGGTAAGGGAAGAAGACCGACTGTTGCGAAAAGCAGAGAACGGTTACATCTGTGAAAACAACAAACTAATCTCCTAATAAGCCGATTGTAAGCGCGGTCAATAGACAAGAACGAGCGTTGACTGCATACGAAAATCGTTTCCAGAGAATATAAGGGAAGAACTAAACTCAAAAACAAACAGACATAATATAAAATATAGAATATATAATATAATATAGAAGAATAAACAGACATCAAAATTTTTGTACCTAAAAAATACATTTTGTTCGTGTTCGTTTCCCCAACACAAATATTGGATCTGTCGGAGGAAAGACATGCTTTTTTGATTTTTGATTCGAAGTCTAGTCTCATACACTTCCTTACGGAGCGCCGAAAAATTTTTCGCGACTGAAGGAGAGAAAAGGAGTTCGAAGGAGATGGATTATTACGGAAGATTTATCCAGAAATAATACCATGTAGAATTTTTAACGCTTTATCTGATGATATATAAATATATCGAAAATAAGTTTAAAAACTCCTACTTTACACAAGCTTTAAATGTTTTTTCCAATTAGGCCTAAATTGCACCCATTTGACGGTAATACTACATTTCGGAGAGGAACTCACCCAGTATTATCATTTCGGAGAAGAACTCACCCATTTTTTTCAATTTCAGAGTGGAACTCACCTTATTTTTTCAGTTTCGGAGAGGAACTCACTCATCTCGTTATATTGCGGAAAGGAACTCATCCATTTTTTTCAATGCACAGAGGAAGTCACCATCTTTATGATATTTCGGAGAGGAACTAACTCCGTTTTTAAAATTAGTAAAATATGAAAGAATCTCTGATGAGGTCTTAATGAAAACAATCAAATTTCTTTAATTGGTCCAAAGATATTTAGTAAGTATATAATTATGTAGTATATTAATATACTCAAATTTATCTCTTATCCTTGTTCGATAACTTCCAATTTATATTCGATTATACCGATATTGTTACAATCTCACCATTTCGTTCCAAATTGGAAATCGATTTTTTTAATTATAAAATCAAGTACCGTCGGTACAAATTATAAAGTATTATATTTTGGAATAAAGTTTTAGTTTTATTTAAATCGAAGTTCTATTGAAAACATTTTAACTAAAATTTAAAATTCAATAATTTTTTCTTTTACGATTAGTGTAATTTACTATGATTCCAATTCATAAGATTATTCATTAAATTAATAAAATTTATAATATTAATTTCTTCATTGGCTTTTTGTATATAAAAACAATAATTGACGTTGAACATTTATCACATCATTGATTGTTAACAATTTAACATAAAATTGAAAGCCTATACAGATATTGGTACATTAGAGTTTTTACACATCTCGTTTAATAAAAAAAAAAAAAAAAAAAAAAATAAAGAAAATAAAATTGTTGAACATTCTACTGTATTTAATTTGAGATCTGCTACATAATTAAAAAGAATAATTTAGAAATATTTCATTGAACAAGATATTTAACATTTGACCATAAGATGTCACATGTGAATTGTAGAAGTGAAATGTAGGTTTACTGTAAAATGGAAAGACTATTCGGTAAATTAGAAAAAAATAGAAGAATCGAATAATCTTCGTTTCGTCATTCATGTTCAAATTTGAAAATGCGGTTAAGATAGACATTTATTCTTATTATTATTTCGAATGAGTTTTTTAAGAAAAAAAGAAAATAGAACAGCTTACTTGTTATTTGAGAGAAATTGGAAAAAATAATTGTAAGAAAAAGATATGAATAATTTCTGTAACTTTTCCACAAAATAATTTTCCTTCTTAATTCGTTTCATCAATCATTTATTACATTATTGTTTTTCTCCTTCCTCTACTTGTTCGGGTAGTAGATAATTCATATCTTTCTGGTTTCTAAATATTTTCCCTTTGTCCTCATTGATTCTTAATTATTATTAATTAATTAATCAATTCGATTCTTCCACATTCAGACAACTAATTTAGAATGAATAGAATCATTAATCAATAAGTTGTAAATAAGAATAAATAATTTGTTATTCATATGTCCACGGAGGAATTGAGAAGAGATACGAACATTATCCAATCAGATAGTACAACGCCAGTTCCATTCCAACCGTCGCACAATCGATCCATAATCAAATCACCTTATTCATCAACGTCGCGAAGACGACGTGCGATTGATACAACCACAACTTCCCTTCACGAACATAGTAAACGCGCTCGTTTATTCCCATTAGATACAACTCAGAAATTGATTAGGAAAAATCATCAAATGGAACGATCAAATTCAATAAATGACGATATCGTCTCAATATCAGATGAGAAAGAACAAATTGATCATGTCGAGGGATCGAATGAACTGATGGACGATGGAGAACATACGACAAACAAGACGACAAATAATGAAACAAATTCCCTTTCCAATAACACCAACAACAATAATAATAATAATGGAAATGGAACGATGAATAATAATGGAAGAGAGGAGAGTGGAGATATGAGTGATGATGATGATGAGGAGGAGAATGATGATGGAAAGAAAAATCGAAATAATTCGATAACAAATGATGAAGAATGTCCGGTGGAAATATGTTGCAATTGTCGTTGTTCGCCGGCAGCATGTTTGACGAAAGAACGTGAACAAAAATTATGGGAAACATCGAATAATTTGGAAACATTTTATAAGAGTGAAATGGTGAAGAATCAGAATGATGAAATAGGAAATTCGAAAATGAACAAATCTATCGGTAACGATCAATCGATGAGCGAGCAGATTCCATTGACTAATTTGGAGAAGAAAGAGAATATTCGTCAACAACTCGAACGTGTCCTTCAATTGGCAAAGATTTATGATGTGAATTTGACGGATGGTAAATCGAATTTGGACAGTGAAACGGAATTGTCGGTAGATTTGCCGATAAGTGACTTCGATTTTAATGCTCAATATAAAGGCACGTCTAATCAGGAGAATGAACGGATTAATATGAAAACATCAGATATTCTTCGAATTATCTTACAATATTTACGTCATAAAGGTTTGGATCGATCATCAGATATTTTAATGAGAGAAAGTGGAATGGAATTGGAGCAACCAGTTGAATTGAAATTACGACGACAAATTTTAAATGGCGAATGGAATAATGCAATTGGAACATTGGCATTAATTGAATGTTGTAATGAAACGATTATGAATGGTAATAATATTCTATCAAATACATTAGATGAGAATAATGAACGATTAATGAATTATGGAAAAATGAGATATTTTATTCTTGAACAGAAATATCTCGAAGCTCTCGATATGGGTCTCCATCATGAAGCATTTCGTTGTCTTCATGATGAAATTCGTCCATTAGATGAATTGATTCAATTAAATCATGATGTTATCGGTTCATTTCCTGATATTTCACTTCGTTATGATAATTATATAGTGACATTAAATAAAGATAAATCATCATCATCATCTATTTTATCATCAGAAGATAGTATGGAGGATGAGAAAGAGATAAGAGAGAATAAAAATAATGAAAAGAAGATAAATCAGAAATGTAATGGTGGAATACCATTACGACGGATTAATCAATTAGCATCATTCCTCTTTTGTAGTGGAAGTAAAGAGTTGAGACGTATCGCTAATTGGTATGGAACTGGATCGAAATCACGTTCATTATTATTGGAAGCTCTTCAACGATTACTTCCATCATCTGTCATGTTGCCACCACATCGTCTCCAAACTTTACTCTCTCAATCACTCACTCAACAACGACAACATTGTATTCAACAAATTTGTAGTCATTCCGTTTCTTCATTAGGTCTGTTGGTAGAACATGAATGTAAATCCAATTCCGTATTAATGTCACAATCCCAAGTTTTGACGGATGCAGATACAGAAATTTTATTTTGTGCATTCGCCAACAAATCCAATTATCTTGCTACTGGATGTAAACATGGGAAATTGAGAATTTATAAATTGAATACAGAAACCGTTACATTCTCTCTTTATCATACATTCCAAGATGATTTGATGACGGAAGTTTGTCATATTTCTTGGTCGCCTGATGATCGATATATCGTCACTTGTGATAATGATGGAACGGCATATTGTTGGATTTGGGACTTTATCGAATTACGTCTCCAAAGACGATTTCATGTATCGGATGAAGATTCGTTAATCGTTTCAGCATTTACACCAATTCAACCGTATCGATTTGCTGTTGGTGGGAAGAAAGGCAAATTTTATTTAGTCGATACAAATGGAAGAAGCTTACATGAAGGTTTCGGTATTCGTATACAATATCTTGGTACACTCTCACAATATGATGTGATTATTGCTGATACTTTGAAGAGAGTTCGCATGTATAATTTCATATCACAAGAATATATCCAATTATTTACAGAGGATAATGATATCATTTCATTTGCATTGACACCAGATCGTAAACGGATTTTAGTAAGTATCGCTTCACAAGGCTTAAATTTGTGGGATATTGAAAGTCGAACATTAATGAGAAGATTTCGGGGAGTCGAACAACGTGTCTATTCCATTTACGCATCATTTGGTGGTGCATCGAATAGTTTGATTGCATCCGGTTCCGAATCGAATGACGTTTGTGTTTGGAAACATGAAAGTGAGGAATGTATTGGTCGATTACCAGGACATACAGGAATTGTTAATTGTGTTTCATGGAGTCATTGTCCATCCAATTGTAATGGACGAATTGATATGATAGCGAGTGTAAGTGATGACAAAACGACCAGAATCTGGTTACCTACGTGTATAATACAAAAATTACATCGATCCAATTATTTAGCAACAAACGATAAAAATAAGAAAAACAATAACAACAACGACAATGGAAAGGAAAATAATCGATCTACAAATTCTTCAACTCAGACATCTAATAATAGTTCATCATCTTCTGGTACTACTGGCACTACTGGTACCAGTACCACCACTACTAATACGACCACTTCCAACACCACAAGTGCTAGTGATGCACCACCAAATAATCGAAGAGGACATTATATCCGTCATCAACATCCTGACGAATTCTTATCAAGACAACATGGTAATTATTACGTGTCTTCAGGCCGACCTTCTGCCAGAGAATATCGAGCAATCCGTCTCACTTCACCATATGGACCAATACATCAGATGTCAGGACGACATCGTCAATATGACAGTTATCGAATGACTCAAGAATATTCTGGCTCACCTGTAGTATCAAGACGAGAACCATCACAATTATCACGACGTCGAGTATTTCTTCAACAATTACGATCGAACGCCAGTAACCGTTCTCGTCGATTATCCAATCTTCGATTACCATACGAAGAGAATGTACCGAGACCACATCAACCAATTTATGTAAGAGAATCTCAAATTGAAAATAGAAATGTTTCATTATTTTTTCTTATTTATATAATAATAATTTTTTTCAAAAATAGGGAACGGAACTTCGAGATCTATCTAGTTATCCTGAGTTAAATTTTTGGGATTAATGAATTTAATGTAACTGGGAATTTAAATAATGTTCCGTTTTTCTAGGGAATATTATCGACGACAAGCTCAATACATGCATCAACCACCACCAAGACGTAATTAATTTATTTCAAAAATTATTAAATAACAAATTCATTTTCTTTTTTATATAGGTGAACTTTTCACTGAAGAACAACTCCGTGCGATACCTCAAGAAGTAGAACAATTTTTAGCTGAAACTGGATATCGTCCACAAGGTGATCGAAGATCTTCAATTGGATCAGCACCACCCGAAGAACCACAATTGACAGATAATGTAGAAACATCACAAACTACACCATCACAAGAACCATTAGACGCGTCGATTAGCGACGATTCTAACAATACTTTTGGTCTTCTTTTTCGTCCAAGACTCCGATACATGAGCGATATTGAACGTATGCATTTCCATCAACAATCAACTTATGAAACTATGAGAAGTTCATTTCATCAACCATTAATTGAGAGTGATCATACATCATCATTGAACTATCAACCTGATTTCACCGATCGATCAACACAATCTGATATTAATGTTAATCATCGAACTCGTCATTCATCTTTGCCCTCAAATATCACTTCTCAAACTATCCAATCATCAATAAATCAATTAAATGGATCAACTAATTTATCATCATCAACAATATCTCCACAATTTCTGGGAAATAGTTCAGAAACTGTTCCTCTCACTCCCAGTACTACTGGTTCTTCTGAAAATCGTCCACCCATGAAACGTTCCGATCGATTCTCCGACAGTTGTATCGGACAAGCCACGGTCGTCTCCAATCAGCTAACACCTTTCGCCGGAGGAAATGTTCCTTCACCAAATCAAGAAATTTTCTCTTAACAATTTAATTGTCGTGATTCGTTCAATTGATCTTCTCTTTATTTTCTCAAGTTAACATTCAATTTTTAATAAATATTCAATTTTTCTTTTGTCAAATCCCAAAAATCAACAATTTTATTTAACATAAAACATAAATTTCACATTTATTTCCAATAAACAAAAATGAGAAATTAAACAAAAAAATGTTCCCGAAATTTTCTCCTTTCAAAACTTATTTTCGATCGGTTTTATTTTAAAATGAAGGCCAATAATTGAAAAGACTAAACACTTCAAATCTTGTACGAGATAATAGAAACATTTCAATCCCAATGGATCGTTCGATTTACTCGTATCAATAAGAGATCCGATTTTCGATGTAGTAAACGAAATGTGTTGTCGTCCAATAACAATCTCTAATTCTTGTTTACCAACACGATTCGGTTCTGGCCAATTGTTGTCGTCCTCGTTCATTATATCTGATTCGGTGACGATTCGTTTCAATTCATCCATTATTAATGGCGTCACATAAACTTCTTTTCTGATAAGTGTGTCATTTTTATAATTCGAATTATTTGCGTATCTCATTTTGCCATTATCACGAAATTCGAATTCTAAAAACTCATGACCAAATATTCCTTTATGACCTATTTTTGATGGAAACATTTGAGGAAAATTAAAAATTTTTTAAATTTAAATTAACCGACATAATATCGAACATAAATCGCATCATCATCTCCAATTGAAGTTTCAGATGATTCAGATTCACTACGTGATCTCGTCATCTAATATTGAAATTTAAAATTTAAGAAATTCTGATCGAAAAAAAAAAATTTATAAAAATTATTATTCAGAAAAATTTAAAATATCAGTCAAAATTTGCCATTTTCCAACGCCACTCGACGACGTTAAAATGATCAATAATGTTTGAGTAAAGAGTCGGATTGATTTGTCATTCGAATTGACAACTTTAGGAATTCCAGGACCTTTTTCATCATCCGGTGCCGCCGAATGAATAACTTTTCCACCAGTTGTTATTTGATAACTGAGAAGTTTCTGATTCTTCAAATGAGATCCATCGTCTTCAATATATTTCTGCACAATTGGTCGTAAATATTCTTCAGCCATCGGTTGAGCTGATGAGACATCAATGGTATGTTCAGATTCTGGTAAATTTTGGAGGAATTTTGTAATTGTTTCCTTCCCTGAAATTGGTATACCTCTCCATAGCAGATTGGCATCATCTGCATAAAAGCTTTGAAGCTCATGACGTTTTGTATCGAGTGCTTTATAAAACTTTTCCACAAATGTATTTGCTTCGATTAATGTTCTATCGTCCAAATTCTCCAAAACACCCATATTAGGCAGGAAACAATTTAGTCGATTTTAAAGGTACGATATAAATTCGTTTCTTCCATAAAGCTTAAAAACTAAAATATTTTCAAATTCCTTCTTTAGTTTCTGAAAATTATATTGTATCATAAAGTATTACGCCATTAATTTAAAATCATCATTGTTGGTAATTATCTTATTATCATTATAGTCCACTTTTTATGTTTTTAGGATTACATCCTATTTCTCTTATTAGAAGTGTAATTATTATATTATGTACATTAGGAAGGTTTCGGATAAGTTTTTTGAGATTTGAGAGTTTTGATTCTTCAGATATTTTGGTCACATGGTTGAGGATGACTGATCTTATTACTTGCACTTGTTTAGATACCTTACTGTTTACAACACACTTGCGCTGTTTATTTAACATTAGTTATTACTCATAGTATTGGCTCTATTTAGGTCTGATTTCCTTTAAATGTTAAAGGTTCTCCAACTATTATAGTTAGTTTTCGATTGAGTTAATTTGTTTATTGATACATTGATAGTTTAGTTGATGTTCTTATATTGACAAATATTATCTATTAGAAGAATTAAGGTTGTTTGGAAAATAGAATAACAGTGAAAACGTGAATAAAATCGTCAAATCACTTCCAACAAAAATGTAATTCGATGAAAGATGAATTTAGATGAACACGAACAGGTTAAGTTAATCTAAGGTGGGCATAAAGTATCCATAGTGAGGTTGGCGGAATATTAAAGCCGCATAATTGGCCAAAAATGAAACCATTGAACAAGAGTTCACGATCGAAAGACTCGAAATAGTGCCAAATGGCGGAAATTGAAACGGATAGAATTGAAGATATAGAGTGTACAGCGTAGAATATATGAAATAGAAGATATGCCGTAGAAAAACCATACAGTGCCTACGAAGTAAGTAAAAGTAAAAAAAAAAGTAAACATTCATAGAGTAAAACATTGACGAATCATTTTGGAACGACTTATAATGGAATAAACTTGAAAAAAAGTTCTTTTATATGATATGAACTTTTATTTATTATGATTAGTGCAAATTTCGAAGCCAAAACGAAACCCACTAATCATCATTTTGAGAAAACTGAAAAATTATATCATATAATTTATATGTTTCTATATTATGCTAAAAACAACTAACAATGTAAAACTTCTCTTCTCGACTCGAAAACTTCTATTTGATTTTTGTTTTCTAAACCGAATCTCAGTAACGTCGCAATACTGAATGAACTCTCGGAAATCAAACAACTGCTCCGTTTGGTCCTGAATCGAAATGCAACACCCACGACGAAACACGAAATCGGTTGTCAAACCGTCGACATGGAATTAGTGAAATCATCTGTTCCATCTCCATTAATGACATCGCAAAAAAAAGAAAACGAATGATCTCACTGCATCTTCTGATTGGTTCTCCAACAGGACTTCCGTCCTTCGCGCGAAGCTAACGTCAAACGGCGAATCTGCTCGTAATGAGGCGACTGCTTCATTCGACAATCAACCAATTCCT
>JALJEE010000208.1:0-66183 GCA_023231475.1 Seison nebaliae
TGAAGATATTCGAAAAAATTTTCAATTAACTCCGAATAAAAAAAACTGCAAATGTATCATTGAAGAAGACAGCGGAATTTGCCACAAAGTCGTCAAAAAAGCTACCGTTAGTCATATGAAGCAACACATTAGAACGAATCATAGAAATTTTGAGATTCATTAGTTTATTGAATTACTATTGAACAATAATTTTTTATAAACTTTTCTTTGAAGAATAATATGAGGAAATTTTATGAATGTGCTCAAGTAATTGAGCGGAGAAGTAAAAATGAGTGGTATTTGACGTATTGGTGATAGGAGAAGAGCTAAAAGTGATAAAGAACTAAAAAGGAAAAGTGAGCTTTAGAAATTAATTTTAGAGTTTGCTACTTCTACTCCAATTGGGAATATGAGAAGATGTCAATTATATATGAAGAGAATAGACATAAGCTTCATTTTCTATTGATAAATGAGAGAAGAAGGTTCATTGTCGAATTGTGTGAATATTTGAGAATGAACGCGAAAATTTTATTTAAATAATAAATAAAAAGGAATTTGATAATTTTTTTCTGTTCATATTTAAAATTTGAGAAGTGATTAATTATTGAGAGGAATGAGTAGAAACAATATTCCAACAACTAACACCAGTTCAATGTCAACATCGACCATGTCAACAAAAGAATTATTGCCACAATATCAGGGAACATTGTGGAAATGGACTAATTATTGGGGATTGTGGCAACCCAGATGGTTCGCTTTACGCAACAATGTCCTCAGTTATTATCTCAATCAATCCGAACAAGAAAGTGGTTGTCGTGGTTCGATTCAATTGGAAGGTGGTGAATTACGATCTCATTCTGCTGATCCACTTCGATTCGACATATTAATTCCATCTGAGAATAATAATGGATATTGTTTGAAAGCGGCTAATACGAAAGAACGTCAAATTTGGTTAACAGTTTTGGGATCGTCGAAATTACAAGCGAGTAATGTGAAATTTGTGGAATCGCGCATTACTCCCGCAATTCTTCCCTTAACGAATAATAATAATGATATGCCAAAAGTTCATCAATCGACATCTCCTTTAACTGTGGCGACGACGACAATGATGTCAAGTGGAAATGGGAAAGATAACGAATCGAAGAAAAGTGCTTTATCATATCTTTCACCGACGAATGTGGAACAATCGGTAACAGATCAATTGATAACATTGAAGAAGAGAGAAGATGAATTGAGAATTTATTCACAACAATTAGCGAGAGATATAAAAAAGTTGAAGGAATCGGTTGTGGACGAAGCTCAAGTCGACGTAAAATTACTCGACAAACAGATATGTAGTATTGGTGACACTTGTGACGTATTTGTGAATTGTATCGAAGATTGTGTAGAAATCATTCATAATGAACGAGCACAACTCCATCTCCATATTTCTGCTCCATATCATCGTTCCGATTCGCCAAATTCTGTCCGAACATCCATCGACACAATTATCAATTTAAAATCGAATAAAGAAAAGAAGAATGAAGAGAATGAAGAGAATAGAAAAGATGAAGATAAAGAAGAGAATATTACACTTTATCAATCAGCCGAAACGAGACGAATAGAAGAATTACGTCAACTTAATTTGCCTTATATCAAGAATTTCTTCAATGGACGATTACAATCCTTTAAATTGGTATTGAAGACAGATGATCCGAACAAGACACGAATCGACACTCAACTATTCTTTGATGCCATCGGAAAATTAGTAGAAGTGTTCGACATTTTTCAAACGGTGTCCGTCGTACCAATTCAGTCAGATATTAACGGGAATGTAAAGAAACTTCAAGTCTTTACTGAAAAGAATCCACAACGATATGAACATGATCTATTCGATTTGGTGAGAGATGAAATGGAAAAGAATACACAATTTAATGCAAATTCAGCGACTGATGCCATTTTGTGGTTGAAGAGAACTTTGAGATTTCTTCATTCTCTTCTTCATTCCTTCACAGAAGGCGTCTTTGATGACCACATCAAACAAAGTATTCAATCATTAACATTAAAACAATGTGCACAGAAAGCGTATACATCTGTCCTCAAGCCATATCATAATTGGATCACTAGAAGTGTCTTTTCCATCGCATTCAACTCATTACCATATCGTGACGATTTCCTTCAACGTTTATTAATCGATGAGATACCAGAAGGTGAAAAACAATTATTCGTCGAACAATCGATTTGTCGAGACATTCTCATGTTCTGCGAAGAGTTGCATCCACTTCTTTTGGAACTCGACGAATTTTATTTGAAAAACGATCTCGAATCAAGAGACATTCTCACATAAACTTTATTCAACGATAGAATTATCATTTCCTTTCCGTCATATAAAATTTCATATTCCTTTTCATCAACAATCCATTTTTCTCTTTCTATTCTATTATTTATTTATTTTTGACTCGTTTTCATTCTTAAAAATTTAGATCATTTCTATGACTTTCCCATCAGCCAATTCTGCCGTTCGAACGGTATTAAATGGCGGCATTATATTGAGAAGATGGCCACTTGTCACTTCTCCCTTAAATCAAATTGAGAAGAAAATGATGAATGAACAGAAATTAATTGAAGATGAAAAAAGTTTCAAATCACTTCACGAATTACGTCATGAACAAGATCAACGATCAACTTCCAGCGTCGTCTTGGAAACGGCGAAAGATTTCCAATTGAAATGTCAGAAAGAACATGATACATTCTTCGGAAAGTTTGAGAGAGAATCGATTGATTCATCTGAGTACAATTCAGCTGAAATGGCACCAAATGAGAACATTTATCTCACCATCAAATATAATCATTCGAAATATTTCTCATTTCCTTTTTTCCCATCGTCAACCATGTCAGATCAACAACAATCATTACACGATTTAACATTAAATCGATTCAAAGAAAGTTTTAAATTAAATCGTATGAGAATCAAATCTTTAGGCTCACACGTTCCATCTTTCCACTATTCTTATCGTTATCATTCACCGATTGATGGAAATGTATTGAATCATCTCTTCTTCCATAAATTCCAATTAGAGTTGGAGAATAATCATTTATTTAATCGATATCTTCAATCCGATAATATTATTGAATCGAATAACAACAAAAATAATATAGAAATGATGAAATGGATGACAATTAAGGAGATGGGAAAGAATTTCCATCCGAAATTTTGGAAGAAATTTTCTAGAACTATTTTCACTTAAATTTCTCACTTTTCTCATATTGTTTTCAGAATAAATATCATTTTCTCTCCAACGTCTCATTTAATTTCTTCTTTCAGAATTTCATGTCATGACAGAAATTAATGAATTAGATGAGATTTGTATTTTACGTGCATTCTTATGTCAACGACCATTTGGAGCGAGTCAACATTTCGATATGATACAAACTCATCATCTTCTCACCAAAATGAATCCAAACACATCCGTCGACGTGAATACTATGTGGAATTATTTAGGGAAACGTTTCGACATCAATTCCATCGTTTCTTTCCTCCTTCTCCTATTTTTGATTTATAAATTGATTTTTAGGGAAATTCAATTCCGTTACCAATGGAACTGGATTTTTATTCTAAAAAATCCGCAAACGATTTTCTTCCCTTTCATGAATATTATCAGTCCATGACAACACATCTACCACAAATCGTAAAGAAACCAACTCAAATCTCCGTTCAATCCCCACAAAAAACGAATCGGATCACTCGATCGAAGAAATTGAAGGAGTTGGAGGAGACGGTCGTTTCTCCCACAGTCACCATTTCCAGTTTGAGAAAGAGCCGAAGAAACCATTGAAAAAAAGAAAGAAAGAATGAATGAATAATTTTTCAAATTTTTAAAAAAATCCAAATTATTTCAAACTCAATTTTTTTTTTATTCATGACGAATCCCCACGGGGTAAATTAGAAAGAAAAAAAGATAACTCCTTAAAGGGGTTATTTAAAATAAGATTGCTATCCGACAGAAATATCGAAACTCGAGATCATCGATAACGTCCCATCAAGTGAAAACGGATAATTTATCGCGTAATAACGACAGAAAAACTAAAGAGGCGACGAGAAGTCTTCGCATTGTGTATAAGATGGAACTGGAAAAGTTGAAATGCGGACAGAGTCAATTATTTAAATGTCATTATTCATGGAAATGATAAAATTTTTTTTTTGGTTTCTTTCTCATAAAGAAATCATGCAAATGAATATTACTTTTAATTGACTTGTTGATTTGTAAAATATATAAGAAACATTTTATTTTCATCCTTCTATTACCCTCCAATGAATATCCTTTTTCAATTATTCTTCTACTTCTTCTCTTTGTTAGTGATAATAATCGAGAGTAAAAATTCGAATATCCGTTTCATTTCCACCGATGTACTCCAATCGTTTATTCGATTGAAAAATGATAAATTGAATAAAGAGAAACAGAATTTATTCTCCAATTTGAAGAATGTGAAAATTGGCCATCGTCAGAAGAGTAATCGAGGATTGCAACGTAAATTCCGAGCCGCCATCTGGTCCAATTATCCGATAACTGACGAATTTAATGAAGAGGATGGATTTTATTCATTTGAAGATGATCCTCAAGAATTGATGAAAGGACCTGATTTCTCCAAATCTATAATTTCTCCTTCCAAACCTCAAACTTATACGTTTGATATGAATGAACGAAATTCCATCATTAACACTAACGAACAAGTCATCTATAATCTCTTGGATGAAATGAGAAGTAAAAAGGTCGATAACGTCACTTCCCCAATTACTTTGATTGATAATAGATTGGATAAACAACCATCACACGACCAATATAAACCAGTGAATTCGAATAAGAATTTAGGAAAATCAGGAATAATTCAATTCTCTCAACCGAAAAATTTAATTAACCAGAAACAAGAAACAATTAAATTAGTTCCACCGAAACCCAATTTCTCACATGGTCATCTTCAGAAAATCGGGAAATTTAACGATTTTCAAATCAAAGCAAACGTACCTGAACCGGCTAACTTCGGCAAAGTGCGATTAATAAAGAAACCCGAAGATTTTTTCAAAATCAACGAAAATAAAAAATATGGTAGTTTGGAGAAAGTGGAACACTTTCCTCAAATCGACAAATACACTAAAATGAACATTTTGAAAAAAACGAAAAATATTCATGAACGGAAACAATCGAAAACTTTTCAGAATTTTGGAAGATTTAACGATTTCCAATTATTGGAAAAACCGGGACGTTTCGAACAATTACAAAAGGCAGATATCATGTCGGAGTTTGGAGGACATGAAAGTGTTGGAAAATTTCAGCCGATTGATACGGTTTCCATATCGACTAATTCAAAACCGAAAAACGATTTCTTATTGACTGTTAGTGAAAAAGAAAAAGTGAATAATAAAAGTCAATCGTTGTCAACTAAAGGAGAGAAAACTGGAAAGATGGGTCGATTACGAAATGGAAAATTGAACAAATATATGATAAAGAAAATCAAAGCGGAGAGGAAGATGACACTCTATCGATTACAAGCAGCTGATATTGGTGAGTAAATCTTCTTTTATTCATCATCTTTAACTTATCCATATGTTGAATATTCTTAATATGATTAAGAAAAATCGAAATTTATTTTAAAAAGTTTTTTTCTTCGGATCTCCCTAAAAATGTTCTTGATTTGTTCTATTTCAAATTCGAATGAATTTCGGTGTAAATTTAGAAAGAAAAAATATCAATTGAAATAATCATTTTTCTTCTTCTAGTGAATATAATTTGGAAGAAATTAAAAGAATTACAACGTGTCGATCATTATGGTTGGTAATCTTTTTTTTTTAAACTAATTTTCTTCATAACATTCTATTCCAGATTCTCATGGTAGTAATTTATTGAAAGTTTCATTACTTTTGAAAAAATATGAAAGAAGTTAATTTTTATTTAAATATTTCATTCTATTATTCATCTGAAAAGTCATTGAGAAAATTGACGATTTGAAAAGCAATCATCAATTCGCTTTAAAGATGATAAGTTTTATTTGTGATAATTCTACTGATCATTTAGATGATGTTAAAATAGGAAAAGAGAACAAGAAAATGAAAGCAGTCTTCTATTCTGACAATCGATCGAAATATTCCTTCGATTTGAATAAATTGAGAGATATGAAAAATCTAAAAAAATCAAGTAGGAATCCGATATGAGAATGTGAAATTTTAGTTTGTTTTCAGAATTGGAGATTCTCGATAAGAAACTCGCATTGGCGAACAAAGAGAGATCGAGCAAAAGCGAACATTTTGATGATTACGAGAGACGAATAAGAAAATTAGAAAGACAATTAGATAATGTTCATAAAAGTTCTCCATTTTCTTATTAGATAATGAATGAGATGATTAAACTATTTAGAAATTGAACTAGTTGAAGATTTCAGATTTAATCCTCAACTTTACGATGCTTACAAGAAGAAACGTTTCTTTTCTTTTCTTTTTACCAATCAAATTATCTTTCTCAGTTCCAGAAGAGTTTGATATGGAAATGAAAGAATTAAGTTTGCTAATTAATTTAATAATTTAATTAATTTCATTATTAGATCTCAAAATGGAACATTTGGACAAGAAGATTTCTGACTTTGATAAAAAATTTATGCTGATCGAAATGAGTTTCCATTCACTTCTTTTTCTTTCGCTCATTTCTCAGTTCGAGAGAAACGTGGAGCTTTCAAGAATTTTTCATATTCGAAAGAATCGATGGAACGACTTGGTTAATAATTTATCAATGATAAATGAAAATTTAACTTTCTATTATTTTTAGATAGTGAAATTGAGGAGAAGAGTATCATCATGAAGAACAAGAGAGCTGAAGTGACTACAGCGAAAGAAAGTTAGACAAGTGCGAATAATTCGATATGGCTACTTGAAACATTTTAGTCTTAAAAGAAGCTCTAGATAAATTTACAGGAACGAAAGAACGAGTAGCAGAATTATGTTAATTTAAAATAATTTTTGATTTAATTCCTAATGAAATTTGTTAGATAAAATCAAAATCGGTTTACAATCCGAAACGACAGCGATAGGAAAGAGTTTGAAGCTAATGAAAGAAGGTTCACCGTTTTCTTACCAATTTCCATTTGACCACCCCTACTCAATTGTAGCGTCAACAAATTATACAAAACTGATCGTGGAAAGAAATGGGAAGTTGCTGGTATTAAATGCCGAGAATGATCGAACGTCAAATATAATGGATGAGATCATACAATTACATATCGATAAATCGAATGGTTCTCAAACCGATAAGCTTATGTGTCATTAACAATTTTTATTTTTTAGAATTCAACAGTTTAAATAAAACGATGAAAGACTTGATGAAAACTCTGAAGGATCTCATCCTCCAATCACAACAGATCAACGGTCAAGGCAACAAAGATTTAGTGGTGATGCTCAAATGTTTCTTCTTCCTCTTTCTCAAATGTCAACTCACTTGAATTTACGTAGATATAAAGACGATTTTCCCATTAATCGATGCAACGAATTTTGCTGGTTTTTATTTTACGTTTGAACTAATTGTTATTTTTGAATTTTTATAGGAACAAATGTCGACACAAATTCATTAATTATCATAGCGAAAAATGGTTTCCCTTCATTAAATCTTCGATTTGTTCAATGTCTTTCTATTAGAATTGGCGATGTTGAATTTGACTTATTTGGAATTACTCCCGAAATATGCGAAGAATTGTTAGAATTCTTCTTCCCCCCATTGGACATCTCATTATCGACATATAATCTCATTAAATAATTTTCAGTAGGTGCAACATATAAAAAAGTTTATAAGAATACGTTAGTCTTCCCAAAAGATTTGACGACCGTTCCGAACAATTTCACTCAACTTTTCCAACGATCAACGCCCACCGATGAAATTCTTTCCACACTGGGCAGTTATATTTTGGTTAAGGATAAGAAAGAAACATTAAAATTATTTTTTCAGAAAAACCAATAAATGAATTGAAAGTATTCAATGTGAGTTTAGGCAAATATAAAAAATCTTTAAGTTATCTTCATGTTTGAGAATTGAGGAATTGCAAATTTTTAGATTCGACCAAGAACTTATTGAAAGAGAGTATGAAATTGAATGGGGAAAGCTATCCGGATTATTGGAAACGAGAACTGAAATTGTTCAAAGGAACTCGAGCTGAATTGACAGCGACAATGAAGAAAGATATCATCATTTATAGTCTAAATACTGTAGATCAGATTTTAGCATTAGATTCAGATAAAACCAAAAATCTTATTAAACTCCGAATGAAGTGAATATTTTCATTTTGTTAATTTCATTCTAATAACTTCCTAGAGCTCAAATTGTTAACAATAACGGTGGTTGGAAAGCATTTGAAGATATGGACGATGCTAAATTAACTGAATTCTTCGGCACAGCAGTTACAACACCCGACGTTTTCGTACTCTTATATGAAGGTTTCCAATCGACTAATGAATTAAGAATTATAATTATTCTATTGCAGAGGCAAATGTATTAGACTCACCTCTCAATATGGCGATCGAAGCTCCTCCACTCAAATTCTTTCCACCTATTTGGGAGAATACCTTTTCCATTTCAAGTGCTGTCAACTACATTTATCCCGATTCCCGTACGGTGACAACGGCGGAAACAGTTCCTGTAGCATCAGGGGAAACATTCGAAAATTCATTAACGACAGTATCAGATGCGCAAAAGAAAGATATCGATTTTTATGGGAAGAATATGGCCGTGCCGTATACTATCGTCTATCAGAGATTAACAACATCACCCAAAGATCGATTACATATGTATTTGAAGCCGGGAGCAGTTGCGAAAAAACTGATAGGAGCCACGGACGAAACGATCGACTTTTACGGTAAAATTATAGTAGATCGAACGGTTGCCATTCCATTAGGAAAAGAATTGGTTTGTGGAGTGCTTTACACCGATAAGTAATCGACGAATTTAAATTTGCGACGAATATGACCACAACTTCAAACATCAAGTGCAATAATTAGATGCATGTGCTCTCATGAGAATTATTTAAAACAAAATAAATTTTAATTTAATTTAAAAATAATTTAATGTTGAAATTCAATTTTGAAAGTTACTGGAAAGTGTTCGAATTAAAACAATCTCTTCGAATATTCCTTCATCAAACTCTTCACTTCTTTCTCCAATATCTTGAACTTATTACGTACGGTCTTTCTATCCTCCACCGCATTTGTATACTTAACATTAACATCTGCCAACTGTTTTTCGAGAGTGAAATAACTTTGCTCTAATGTAGGAACGTCGTATGATTGACGATTGGCACTAGCCACTACATTCTCAGTATTACTACCACGTTCCTGATAGACGGGCTCTTGGGGAAGTGGAAACAAGTGTGACATTATTTCCATTATTCGGTCAGAGAGAACGATGTTGAGTAAGTAGAAGATAAGTAGAATTGCCAAGTATATCATCAGAATATAGTTACCTGCTGATGGTATGACATTCTCCTCGGCAACTACCGTATAATTGAAGGATTGATGAGTTGGTACGAATTGCATCATTCCCAAACCAACCTTTTCAAAATCAAACAAAGAAAAAGAAAACAACGAAACAAAAAGAAAAAGAAAACTACAAACTAAAACTAAAAAGTGAAGAAATAAGATAAAATGCCTTCGTTTATATAGTGCGCAATTGGGCGAAGTGAAAAACGAATTAATTTCGACTAATTTTTCGATTGTCCCAATTAGAAGAAAGACGAATTCATTTTTTTTCTTTCTCATTTCACTTTTAACTATTATTCATGTGAAGTATTGAAGCATTCATTTACACCTGAACGATAAGTAGAGAGGAAAGAGAATATTTCGGACATACGTAAATGAATTGGAAGAAGAACATCTTCAAGAAGAAACATCAATATCCATCCAAACTTGTCTAATTCGATTGGAAAGGATATTGAAAGATTCGTTTGTGATGAGAGAATTGCCAAGAAAAGTTATACAGGAGTTATGAGAATTGAAGGGAAAAATGAGAACTAGTCCACATTTCCACCAATGTGCAATACATACGAATAGTTTCATGTATAAAAAGAAGAATAGAATTATATTTCATAATTAGCATTCGGATAATTCATGCATTAATTTTAGTATAAAAAGAAATTTTTTCTTTTTATATCTTACTCACACGCGCAAGAGAGAAATCATCCTAATTCTTTCCTAATTCTATTTGACATTGTTCCTACAAATAAATATTGTTGATCTTCTCTCCCATATGATGATATTTATCGGAGAATTCCATTCCATCGTTTCGTGACATAATTTGAGGCAAGTCGACTTATGAATTCTGTAAGCGATTCTTGTCTAACATTTACCTATCGTTCTATTATTCTCCTTTTATCAATTCATTTTTCCTTTTGTGTTTTTCATGGAATATTCTCTATGAGTCATCTCTCCTTTCTCTTCTAACATCTTCAAGATGATATGAAGAAAATGGAAGATACATATGCACCATTTTCCCTTTTCATCATTTTGCATCATTCACATCAATATATGGGAAGGGAGATGAGGGAGAACTTGATAAAACAATCGAATATCAAACAGCTGTTGCGAATTAGAAAGAAGAAATTTTTTCTTTTCACGAAAATAATAATTATTATCATTTTAATGTTTCGATATAATTAAGTCGGCGATTTGATCGTTTGACGAATTAGATTTCAATCAAAAATTTCATATTTTACGAACATATTAAGAGAGAATTGTGAGAATCGGCAATCAGTCCGAAAAATGAGAGCCTCATCCATGTGTGAACGACAAGTTCCCATGGACTTTGCTATCAATCGACCTTTCCGCCATCTCAATTGATTGAACGGAAGAGGAGGAGGAGGACGATGACAAAATGGAATTCCTTTGAACATTCTTCATTTTCTTTTTCATTTTATTTACTCATCAGATATTCTTTCCATCTTCTATGTCACATAAATGATGTTCAATAACTTCTAAACGTCATGAATTCCTCTTCAACGAAAACTAATAAACTCTCATCTTCATCTGCTTGTCGACGCATCATATTTCCCACAAACACCACCACCACTAACAACAACAACACTAACAAGATAATCATCGACAAGCCGAACGTCAATGAGTTATTGAACAATATTCTTAATGAACATCTTCGTTTGATGAAAGAGAAATGGAATTTCGATTTCGATCAATTCACTCCGTTGAATGGTCGATACGAATGGGTGGACATATCGCCACATAACAACAATTATGATTCGAAGATGAAAATGAGAAAGAAGAAACAATTGAAGAAAATTAGGAAACCGTTTTTCCTTCGCAATTGATTCACCTTCGCTTATCCATTTGCTTCTCTTGTATAGAACACACACACAAACACACATAAACACACATAAACACACACATAAGCACACACATATATATTTCTCTTTTTTAATTTATTTTTCTTTTCAGTTCTCACAGTGAGTTCTCATTGTGTTCTCTTATACTATGAACGTTCTCAATTTCTCATGCAATCTCTTTTTCAAATAAAATCTCATGAAAAAAATAATAAGTATTTTGGAAATATTTCACTAGAAAAATTGAATTATATTTTTGAAAAAATCGAAAAAAAACTTCTTCAAAAAGGAGAAGAAGTTGAAGTAGAAAACGAGGAAGAAGAACAAGAAGAATTACTACCAGAGTTCATTTTTCTGTTAGTTCATCACAATTTATCCGGACGAATAAATTATAATATAGTTCTAAAAATTTAATTCAGAATAAGGAGGACTCTTGTGTGTTGAACGATTGAGTCCATGCTTGTTTGAGAGTTGCACTCTTTAAATATTCATACGGTATTAGCGGAACATTAGGGAGATATTTGAAATCAGGATTCTTATACTTTCTTCGAAGAACGTTCGTGACAATTTGCCTCCGATATAATCGCCAATTAATTTCCTCAATTACTAAATTTAATCTCTTCTCATAAGTAGAGATTGGAAGTTGAGTATAGAATTGACGGAAATAGACGAATGCATTTGGAATATGATGTTCTTGAGCCAGTTTATTTAACAATTTCTTTGATAATTGTATCAGAATTGAATTCTCATATGCGATGAATGTGACATGATAATCCCTTTCATTAACACCGAAATAAGAGTTTGGTGGAAAGGAACCAAGTCCAAATATCAATTCATCTTCCGTGTCATTTATCGTTTCAACGGTACTTTCTAAAATGAGAAATTCATATTAATTTAAAATTTCTAATTAAATAATAACGTTTCTTTACAACGCGCACTTTCGAAAAGAAGAAATCATTAACTTCCCTGGCTGGAAATAAGTTGAATAAATGATAAGATTAGTTACTAAATTAATCATAACCTGAAATTCGTTTTTTCCTAAAAGCATAATCAATTCTCAATTGATTCACTTGTTCTAATGTCACTGTGTCCATACGATCGCCATCTTTACGCAAAGGATAAGCATCGACAACATCTTGACTATATTTCACCGGTTTCTCTAAACATCTCGCCACTTCATGCATATCCACCAACTTCCTCAAGAAATATGGTCGACGATGTTCAAAGAAGAAATTAGTCAATTCCTCAAAATGTCTCTCGCACTCTTCGCGTGGCAATGATTTCCGTTCCTTTTCGATCGATTTTGCCATATTTGTCGCAGCAGTTGTCGCTTCCGTCAATTTCGTTTCATTCTTACTCGATTTTTTTAAGAATTCTAATAAATTCGAACTTTCAACCGATTCCATCGCATTGCTGTTATTGTTGTTGGTGTTTAGATTGGATATGGGTAATTTATAGAAATTTCTTTCGAAATCATTTACCAAATTATTCTCCTTCTTTTTCTTCTCATAAATATAAGATAAACGTCGATTTCTTATCGGTGGCAAACGATGGGACGATCTTCTTTTTGACTTTTTCGATTTCTTCATTCTTAATTCATTCAACTTCTTATAATCTTCTTCTTTGAAGAAAGTGGTAAATGGTCGAACGTGATGTTGTAAATATCTCCATCGTATCGATAATGGTCGTTTTCTTCTTTTATTATTATTATTATTATTATTATTATTATTGTTATAATTATTATTTTTACTAGAAATTGATGATCTTTTAGCATTACTAAACGTACTAATCATCATGCTACTAGGAAATGATTTCAAATTTGGTACAGATGATAAATTGCGACCCATCGATTCATGTGGTTTAGGTACGATATCCTTCAACTTATGTCGATAGAGTGCATTCTTCACCAAATTCACTAATTGATATCGACGAGAACTTCTAATTTTCTCATAATCCGAATCATCTTCATCGTCGGATTTAGGGTCAGATCTCACCGATTGGAAACCTCGGGATGTTACGGATTTCGATTTTACAGTTCGAATCTTTTTATTCAACGTCCTCGTACTAAGTACCATTCGAACACTTTTATTTTTGGGTTTAGCTCGATATATCGAATCTTTAAGAGATGCCGATTGTAACGTGTCAACTGAACGTTCTTTCAAATTTCCTTTTAATTGTTCTTCAATCGAATTATTGAAAGAGAATTTTAATCAATTTAAATCCTAACCCACTTTACCTTTCGTACTTTTCTTATAACTATTTAAAATTTTCAAATATTTCGCTGGTAAATGAATGGAGGATAACATGTCCACTTTCCCATTAATGACAATGAAAAAATTATCATGCTTTTCTGTACGATACGATTGTACGATATCATCAGGTTGTGCGAATATTAACGAAGAATTTTTTATTAAAGTACCTAAGGCGGCACATGTCCAATTCTTAAATGATTCGTGTTTCGATAAGAATGACGCCATCACAACCTCACAATATCTTCGATATTCTAACGTCATTTGTCTCAAATTATCGGGATGAATTGCTAATAATGAGACTGCCGTCCGTGTTATGATAGTGCAAGTTCTTGATACAGAAATATAACGACTTAAACCAAAAAAATAATCTTCGCCAATCGTATCGATTGGTTCATCTTCATCGATGAAGAAAACGTTCAATTTTCCTGCTAAAACATAAAAAATTCCTGAAGATTTATGTCCCGCCCGTATAATGAGACGACCGGGACCAAAATGTCGAATTTCTAAATGTTTCAACCAAAACAATTTCAAACCGATGGGCAAATTGTCGTACCGTTTAAACTGGGAGAATATCTTGAGCAACGGGAACAATTGATTGATTGTCCGTTTTGATGTAGGTTGTTTGAGCAACGCCTTTTCACTCGGCTTCAACGACAACGGACGAATGGCTGGAGCATATTCACTCGGTAGACATGTCGGTTTTATTTTCGGATTTACTGAATTATCTTTAGGCCATTCGACGCCTGAATCCGATTTGGAACTCATAAGAATTTTTATTTATTCACTTTAAATCCGTTCCCAACAAAAATGAATTCTTTTAAAGGAATTTCTTTTTCTTAAATATTCGATTTCCTAACAATTCTTTTACGATCCATTAAAAACAATCGTCGGAATTTCCCCTCCAAAAACATAACAATTTAAGGACGAACAAATTAAATTTTTTGCGCAAATAAATTAGTCGTTAGTAAAACTTTTACAGATTAATATTTCCTTCAATAATCTCTTCAACGGATAATGGTAACGGTTTTATTTATTAGAGAATATCATATTAAATTCATTAGGGGGCAAATTGGACATCAATTTTTCACGTGGGGGACAATTTCCATCTCTCTTAACAAATTGTAATGGTATTGTGGAGAAATAATTAATGGACACTTTTATTACCAAATTAAAAGAGAACTTATCAGGATATCGTCTTTTGAAAATGAAACTTTTAATAAAATGACAAATTTAATCAGAATGAATTAAAAACAGAAATTCGTCCTTTAATTTGGAAGAGTTAATAAAATATGAAGAATATTTGTAGTTAACATATGACATGTGGATAAAAAGTAAAATTTTCATAAGAATCTATAAGAATCTATATTAGAGATTCTATAAGAATAGTAATCCAACACGTGTAATTTTGGTCGGAATAATATTCAAAATTTTGAAAATGTCCAAAGCTTATAATTTGAATTTAAGTAATTTCAAAATAAAAATTTCGAAATTAAAAATGAACTTCCCGTCTATCATATTATCATATTATCCTCGTGAATTTCTTCACGTTTTTTCAACAATAACATTAGAAGATTGTTATTCAAAAAACTTATTTCTTGATTCGTTTGAGAGAAGATGAGGTTTCTTATTCTATTCTGTCTGTCTTCTAAATCTATTTCATTGAATTTTTAAGTAATTTAGGAGTACAAAGAAGATTAGCTGCTTCTGTTCTTGGGTGTGGAAAGAAGAAGATTTGGTTGGATCCGAATGAACCTGGAACGATTTCCGGAGCGAATAGTCGTCAGAATGTTAAAAGATTGATAAAAGATGGATTGATCATTCGAAAGCCAGTCGTTGTCCATTCACATTTCCGAGTTCGTCGGAAGTTGGAGGAGAAACGTAAAGGACGTCACATGGGATTAGGAAAGAGGAAAGGTACGAAGAATGCCAGAAATCCAGAGAAGACTCAATGGATGAAAAGACAACGTGTCCTACGTCGACTATTAAAACGTTATCGAACAGATCTCAAAATCGACAAACATATGTATCACACACTCTACATGAAGTGCAAAGGTAACGTCTTCAAGAATAAGAGATTGCTCATGGAATATATCCATAAGAAGAAGGCTGAAAACTTGCGACAATTGGAATTGCAGAACGCTGCTGATTCACGTCGTCAAAAGGCCAAATCACGTAAGGAGAAGATCCAACAGAAACAATTGTTGAAGAAACAGTTATTGATCAAGAAAGTTGAACCGTCAGACAAGGCAGAGAAGACCACAGAATTAACGGCACAATAATCGACATAGCCAAATTCTATTTATACGTAAAAATCTTCTAAACAATTTTCAAATTCCTGTTGATTTCTCAAATTAAATGAATATTAATAAGCGTATTAATTCCATCATCTTCTCACTTAATCTCACAATAATGTCAACTCAATAAAATTCTCCCAAGTTTTTTCGAAGTAGATAATCGAAAGAAATTGAGAATATTCCAATGAAATTGTTAAAAGAGAATTTCTTTATTCTTAAAACAATTTTCATTAAGAAAATTATTATTTTCTAATACTTTTTCTTCATCTTCGTTCTAATGGCGAATTCTCGAGAATAATTTTTCTTCTCATATAATGTCAGATGAGAATCAATCGTTTTTATTGGATTGTTATTGTTGATTGGAAGAATGTTAATTAAAATGAATTCTATCGAATACTTTAATGAGATCATGAGAATAATTAAAGTGGATGATCGTTAAAACACTCGATTCAAAACATTAAGTAATTCAAAGTAATAGAAAGAGAAAAAGAAAAATTCTTTATAAAACAAATTCACTTAACAATTAACAAATAATTTTAAATTAATAATAATAATAATAGGAAATTTTTATAAAATTTGGATATGTGATGAATATCGTGTAATTATGTCATCTTATGTAAGAAGTTGAAGGGTGGAAATAAATCGATTTCTGTTTATTTATTAAGTAATAATTATTGTTACCATGGAGATTTGGAGTTGAAAAAGAAAAAGTTTCAATGAAGAAAATTCGATTAAATCTCCAACTTCTATCTACTAACGAGGAGTTCTCAATGAAGATCGATTCGTTAGAAGTGAAAGTTCTTTCCATCAAAGAACAATTGGAATTGGTCATTGGATTGCCAGTGAATTTAATCAAATTATCATTCAACGATGACGGTTCAGATTATTTTTCCGCTCGAATAACATTAATTAATTTGAATAATTTCAGCTGATTTATTGGATAATAAGTCATTGAAATTCTACCAGATTTATCATCGAGCACGAATTCAAATGAAAATTTTTCATTTATATGAAACTTTAATAAATGACGTTGTTCATGAGAGTTTGGAGAATGTTTGGAAGAATTTCATTTCTTTTTCTAATTTTCAAAAATATTTTCAGTTGAAATCGAATGGAATTTTCCAGAACGAACCATTCTCATCACCAACGGCGGAATATATGATGAAGAAGGATCGTCAAAATTTTATCAAAGATCGAAATGGCATTGCCATTTATGTGGCATCACATCGAGGTCTATTAGAAGTTCTTCAATTCATCCAATTCCAATGTGTGACGAAAGAGGAAGAAATAAATTTGAAATATCGTACACCGGTTGGACGGACGGCATTACATGTAGCTTCCTTTCGTTCAAATTTGAATGTCATCAATTTTTTATTGAATAATGGAATTGGTTTCAATGTGAAAGACGTGAATAATATCACTCCATTGAAGTTGAGTGAAGAGAATGGGAATGATGGGAAGGATTGTTCGAAAAGATTAATTCAACAAAAATGGATGGATAATAATCGTCGAAATGAACGACCGAAATCTTTGTCGATACGTCATCGGAATTCGAAGAAAGAACATGAAAATATTTTGCCATTCCTACGAAACGATTCGCAGCAACCGACATGGTTAAAGGGACCGTTTATGCAACTTTATTTCGCTAACAATTTATCGATCAGCAACGATTTCAGTGGAACTATGTTCAATGCTCCAAAACGTCAAACGGTTGAACGTTAGTACAATTTTGGTTGTTTGTTATTTCACGAATTGAGAACGATGAAAAATTACGTTTTGAATGACGTAGAAAAAACAGGTAGAGGAGGACGAAGTTAATTGTTGGACGAATATTAGAATGAAGGAAATTAAGAAGTTTTTCTAATAATCTTCTCTCATCACTTTACGACGACTACGACGACAACAACGACGACGACGTTAATGAGTAGAGTTGAGTATTTGATTTGTTAGTTGCCGGAAGCGATGATAGGTGTATTTTTCGAGATGACAATATTCAAATAGAAAATAGCTAGAGGCGTGAATGATGCGAATGAAATATAATTATAAAGCAACAATAACAATGTTGTCGGAGCATAAGACGGAAAAGACCAATAGTAATGATAATCATTTGATGAGGAGGAAAATGATGAAGTCAAAATATTAATTAACATTATTTAATGTTTTCTAAATTGACTTGTCATTGAGTAAACAATAAATAACTGTTTTTGGATATTTCGTCGATTTTAAGAATTCTTCTATCCCAAATTTTTCCTTTTTTTTTAAAGATGCTCTTAATAGAAATGAAATTAAAATGAAAAAAAAATTTTTTTTCAATAAAAAAAGATTTGTAAAATTTTTTCATTTAATGATCTACATTCGTCGACTTCGACGTTCCTTTTTCGCATTTAAGATAAATTGAATAATAGTAAAATAATGAGTTGAGGTGGAGGAGTTGGGAATAAAGAGAGTGGGGATATGAACGTAAATTGAGCTATTCAAATAGTTTTCTTTATTTAAAAAAATTCTTTCTTGATAAATCTCATATTATTTTGCTCCTTTACAATTGATACATGCAGGTGGTCGTTCGATTGTTGTATGGAAAAGAATTGATGTATAATAAATGTTCTCATGAACTTAATTTAAAAAAAAGAAAGTTTTCGAGTTCATTCCTCTTATTCACATCCTTTCTCCTATTGTGAGACGAGAGATGTTTGGAGGAGTGATATAGTTGTTGCAATTTAACTAAACAATTTAAAGTAGATAGATAAACCGAGAATCGAAGTAGAGACTGTAAGATAGATAGATAAGTAAATTGCGCATGTATAATCATTGTACGCGCAGATCTAATTGAGTGTTATTTGAATTTGTATTGAAGTCTATATCTGAGCGGTAATCTATACGTCTGGAAATTAATAATGTTGTGGTAGAAAGTTGGTTGAGAATGATGGCGGAGGAAGCTCGTTAAATAGTGTTATCGATGAAGATTTGTAATTGGTGTGTTTGAAATTGAGTTTGCGAGTTCAAAAGGTTTCCTCCTTCCAAGTCAACTCACATTTCTCCACTACTCGAAAGAGGAGGATGAAGAAGTTAAAATAATACACAAATGAAATAAGTGTTGATTTTGTACATTTGTTTGGTGTTATCTTTTTCCCGTCTTATCATTTAGTTTCATCAAGTTAATGACTCTGAAAAGAATAATTGAGCAAGTCGATCATTTTATCGACGTTGGGAATAGATGATTCAAGTCGATCAACTGATTGCCATATCATCCTCTTGAATTTAGAGATGTATTTTGGAATGTGAAGACTTCACAGTGAAGTTTAGTTAGAGATCTTCCTAATTTCTTCAATGAAGAGTCTTGATCTTATCTAGTTGGATTGGAGTTGGGTCTGTATTTATCCGTCTTACATTTATCATGCTATCTTCAAACTTCTCTTCTTTCTCCCATTTCGAATTTGGATTCGGTAACATATTCATCTATATATTCACTTAAATTCTCTTATTCATCTTCTCATTCATTTATTTATCCATCCATTTATCCACCTGTCTATTCCTGTCTATCCATCCTCATCTATTTATCCATTATCAATTTCTCTTTCGATTTCTTAAAGCAAAACATTAGAAAACCACTCCAATCAGTAACAACCACGTACACCGCAACATGATTCTCCGTTTCCGTTTTTTTCTTAAATATTGTAATTGACTTCTTTCTTTCGTCTTCATCTTCCTCTCTCCTATTTTCTCCGTTTTCAAACTTAATAATGATTTCTTTTATTTCTATTTAAGAGAATGGGAAGAAGTTAAGAATTTCACTAATCTAATAGCCATTCGTATTTATGTGAAATTGCGTAATTGCATTAGATATACAATGACGATTGGTGAGAGTTCAATAAAATTGCCATTAACAAAGAGGTCTCTCCCGAGGAGAGAACGAACATATTAAGAAATGTAATTAAATCATCAGGAAAATATTGTTCTATAATTTTTTAGTAAATTAAATTAATTTCAATTAAATTCAATTAAGTTATAAATTGGAGAAAATGGATGAGTCGATATTCTTCTATTCATTGACAGGGAGATATTGAGAAATTGAAGTTATTTATATATAGGATAAGATCAATCAATATATCTATATATCTATCTATCTATCTTTTATTTCTCCCATAAGAAATTCTTTTAGAGGTCGAGAACATAATTTCGGATAATTTTAAATTATGATTTTTCAATTTCATCTCACCATTGCGCCTATCCATATCATTGATTATATAAAGGAACATCCATTTCCCGTCTTTATTCCTTATTGTTCATTTATCATGTTTTTAATATATTTATCATATTATCTTGATAAACGAAATGGGTAATCGAGAGGCACCTAAAATAGTATACCACAGTCGCCTCCCCGCTTCAACCAGAATATCGTTAAATGTTCTAATCTTGAATGATTTCACTCCGACGACTACTACGAATAAGAATAATAGTATTACTACCACTACTACTACTACTACTAATAATAATAATAATACAGACTACTACAACTCAGAAGACAGCAGTGGTGGTTGTTGTAAAATCAAAAGTTGAAAGTAATGTTTCTCTGAAGGTTTTCATGAATTTCTACCGAACCTCTTATTGATAATGCCGAATATATTTCAATTATCATCTAGACGTTGAGAACGTCTAACGAAGGTAATTCGACGTCATCATTTCACTTTCATCTACTTCTTTCTTTCTTTCTTGTATTTCTTACTATCTTCATCGTTTCAAATTCATAATGATAATGATAATAATTTCATTTAGACTTCTTCTTCTTCTTCTTCTTTTTCACCTATACGTAGTGATCTGGAGAGATTGTCGGTTAATATGAAGTGAAACTTATTAGTTATTATTATGTTAATTCGATCTAATTGATATTCAACTTAGTCTCATGGGAAAATCCGTTGAATCGTTCGATGAATTACATCGATCTCGATCTTTAGAAATTTTACTCTTATAGCAACTCAACATCCATTGTGTCACATGATGTCATAAAAGACAAAAGAAAATCAATTATCTAAATCAATTTCCCTTCGTATATACTCCCAATGAGTGAACGGAGTCTCGTCTATAATTATTTTTGCAATTCCCATTTAATTCTCTCTTGAACATCTTTCAGATTAATTAGATTTCTCTAATTAATTTTTTAAAATTTCTCCTCCATCAACTGGATATTCCAGTTGGGTTACACGTCGAACAATTGTCTTTAAGGGAAATAAGAAGTGAATTAGAAGAAAATGCAGCGCGCTGCCCCACCACTAGCCATCGGCTCATCCAAATTACAAAAGAGAATATCCACTTCAAATTGGAAGACACTGAGAGTGCATGGACTCACTTTACCCCAATCGAATCTTGATACAATTACCGATGAGTCGGAAGCTGAATCGAATGATTCTTTATCGAAAAAATTTTATGAGAATGTTCTTGATAATACTTTCGTATCTCCTCTACATTCATCTACACGACTCAATGATTATATTCATCGGAAAATGAAAAAATCTAAATCTGTTACAAATTATCTGAAACAAGCATCCTCACCTGAATCAACACCACCATTAAAGAAACGTAGAAATCGTCGTCATCATCATCATCAACAACAACACTCCAATGAAATTGATAATGTTAACCGTGAACAACAACAACAACAACAACAATCAAATGAAGCTGAGACTCCTAGACAACAACAACAGCAACAACTTCAACATCAACAGCAACAGCAGCAGCAGCAACAACAACAACAAGCAAAATTATCACCAAAAAATTTATATCGATTACAACAACAAAGTAAATCGAAACACGAATCATCATATCATAAACGTCATCATCATCATCATCATCATCATCAGCATTCCAATAGTTCTCGTCATTCAGATGAGATTGATGAAGATCTTCCTCAACAACGACAACATCTACAACAACAAATGGAAGTAGAAGCGCCGATGAGTAAACAACAGTCAAAATTGAATAATTCACCGAAAATAAAAATACCAAAAAATTCGAGATCACCTTTAAGAAGATGCGAATCGTCATTGGCATCATTCAATTCATCTTCACCTTATCATCGACGACGAAAAAAACAATTTTCTGTGGAGGAAAAAGAAAATTTTTCTGATATATCTCCCCGAACTCATCCATCTTCCAATTATGAGAAGAATGATTATCTTCTTCGTTCTCATCCACCGCAGACGATGAATATTGAGAAAAATTTGAAACGTTCGGCATCAGCCAAACGAATACGACCTGATGACTTAAATAAAAAAGAAGTTTATTCTCGAATCTTCCAACCGAGTGAAATGATCGAAGCATCACCTCAAAGTGAAAATTGTCAATTTAATCATCGTCAAGATCGAATGCAATTAAGAGCGATTCGTGGAACATTAGTTGCCATGCCGTCACTTGTTAATAAACATATCATATCTCGATCATTCATTTGGGAGGATGTGGACGTTAGTAAAGAACCATATTTGAAATCAGATAAAATGAAAAATCTTTCTATTCCCAAGAGAGATGAACGGAGAACATCACCGAAATATTTGAACTCAAATATCGAAAGATCTAAAAGTCTCATCGTTAATCATCAACCACCTAATCATTATCATGAAAATTCAACACCAACAACAATAACAACATCGTCATCATCTTCTTCGTCAAATGATGATCAATATCATCAATCATCATATCATCATGATCATCAACAAGTACAACAACTAACTGAACAATTATCACAACCACAACAACAACAACAACAACCACAAGGATTAATCGACATTCAATCAGATAATAGAAGAGATATCAATTTTAATAATTATCAAAATTTTATTGATAAGAATAAGAATAATAATAATAATAAAGAAGACGAGCGAAGACATGTCAGAACGAAACAGAATAATTTATATAATTTAGATGATCTTGATCATTATATGACTGACGAGAGAAAATTACATAATTATGATGATCGTCTTCAATTGCCAGCACTTCGTCCGTCCAAATCAACCATATTATTCTCGAAAGAATCGAAATCGAAGGATGTTAAACCGTTGATACTTCGAGTGAAAACGAAAATGCCATTATCTTCTCCAAAAAAATCGCCGAAATCAGCTGATGTGATGGAAATACAAGTGAAAGGAAAATCGACAAGAAAACGGAATGAGAATATTCAAACTTCCCGGAAATCTCACGGTAAACTTACCAGTGACGAGATTAGTGAAGAAATCGAATCGAATTCCAAATCGAAATCTTCTTCTAAGAATTACCGACATAATCAGACTTTATCCGAACCGAAGAAATCATCCCACTCATCAATTAAATATAAGGATAGTTCATCTAATGGTAATTCCCGATCGAATCGTCATTCTCATCATCCATCACATCAGCATCGACGACATAAACATGCGAAGCAGAAATCGGAAACTGTTTTCCATTCACCAAAATTGAGAATTGATACTAGCCGTCCATCTGCCGATCCTTATCGCAGATCACTAAAATTCTCCCAAAGTTCTGCTATGTCAAATGATCAATCATCTCGATCGAATAATCAACAACAACAACAACAACCACAACCACAACAATATTCAAAAAATTATGAAAACGATAATGAAAATAATGGAAAGATTCCATATAATGACAATTTCAATCATCTTTCACAACAACAACAACAGAGACAGATGTTACAACAATATCAACAACAACAACAACGGCAAGCAACGTCGTCATCTTCTCAATTGCCGGTACATATTCAAATGAGACGTCCTCCTACTTCTGCGAAGAAGGAAGATAAAATTCGTTATATTCGATTTCTTCAAGAACAAAAGAAATTGATGGAAGACGAACGTCGTCGTCAATTTCGAAGTATTACATCATCTTCATCACGTTTCGGGAATTATAAACAATACGATGGTCATTTTCAACAACAGTCGTCAATACAACAACAACAATCTCAACAAACAATCCACAAGACGTCCAAAGACCAACAACAACAACAACAACAAGCATCATTATTAGATAATATTAGTACATCGAAAGTGCAATTACAACAACCATATCGATGGTTACGAACGGAAATCGGTACAAATAATGATGGACGACGAACGAGTCATATGATGAATAAATATAAATCTTTATCATCTCAAGTTTACATCGATAATTCGAAGAGTAGCAATCACATGCCGTATTCTTCTTCTATACAACAACCAGATCAGAAATATCAGCAACAATCACAACAGCAGAATAATATGGACGAAAATGTTCACTATCAATACGATTCAGAAAATTACCAGCAGAAATCTCAACTCTTATTACATCCACACCTCCGCGAACATCATCAACAACAACAGAAGAAACTCTACAACAATTACTCGAATGATAGAAACGTCTTGTCCAATGATAGTATGACCAATCTCACTTCCTATGTACGTTCACTCAATTTCACTGATAATGAAATACGATCTCATAAGCAACAAAAACAACAACAACAACAACAACACCCACAGTATTTAGCAGCAAATTATTAAGATAAACAAATAAATGAAGAGAATTTTATTTTACGAATTCGTCAATCGTTCTTATTTCGATTGATCTCCAAATTCATAAGATTCCCATGCCATTTTCTTCATTCCTTCCTATTTTCTCCTTAATTCTAAATTGTTCCCATTATAAAGTTTATTATTCGAAATATTATTTATAATATTTATTCAATTTCTAACAAATATCAATTTAATACATTCTTTAATTAGTTTACATTTCTTCCATCCTCTTCAAAAGAGAATAATGCTCAATATGTTGACTCATTTCAATATGACTAAACTTGTCGGTAAGAAATTACCGTTAAAAAAATATCATGTTTGAATATCATATTGAATAACATCCAGTTAATAAAACAAAATATAATAAAATAATTAAGAATGATGTTAAGGCACTTTCACATATATCCTCAATAACTGAGATCGATTTGTTTATTCAGTTCTCTAATTTTTCTCATTATTATCCAGATCCCTATCAGAATGGACGTATCAACAGTAAATCTCGATTACTTACAGCTGGAAAGCGTTCGATGCGATGTATATCTCACGACGATTGGATCCAACACAAAAATCGTCTACGTCAATTGAGTATAATTCGGAAGAATAAGGAAGAGAAAGCACAAATGATACGCGAAGGTTCTGATTTCAATCTATCAAATTTGTTTCATTTCGGGAGAAAACTTTAAAAAAAAATCATTTTACAATTTTTTCTTCCAACACTTCGATTAGTCGACAAATTATCTTATCACAATATTTGTAGGAGAGTATTTTAAGAAGAGAGAATTCAATTAAATTGTTTAGTTTCTAAACAAAAATTTTATGATAAATATTCTTAAATTAATTATCATCATGATCAATTAAGAGGATGATGTTTAGAAAAAAATTAATTATTTGTTTATCTTCATAATAAACCATTGCTAATTGGATACGACGGATTTAGATGCGCGAAATGTCAATCATACGTCTCTCAACAAGTTCCAACCCTCCGTTACCCACAATCAGGAATTCGACATCATTCATGGCGAAAAGAATATTCAGTTAACCTTTCTCTAATTCTTCACATTGTTTGATTGAGAAAAATTAGGAGTGAAATATCGAAACCGGAAAACAAGAAACAAAGTTGGAATTTAATTGTTTGAAAAAGAATTTCATAAAAATTTATTTGATATGAAAATATTTGTTGAAAAATTGATTGAAGCAGATCGGCGAAAAGAGAAGGACTCGAATAAATTATCTCCCTCAAATACAAAGAATGAGAGTTACGATGGATGGATCTCAACTCGGAACGAATTTATGATGAAACATCAATTGGAACTTTAAGATGATTTAAATAAATTATTATATTCATTTCGAAATAAATGAGTTAACGCCGTTTGCGTCGAATACCACGCACTGAGTTGTTGATAATAGTTTAACGATATTTCGTCATTCGTCAATGAGAGAGATGATGAGGATGACGATGATGACGATGATGACGATGAAGACAAAGAAGATAATGATGATGATGAATTAGTTGCTGTAGTTGTCGTTGTTGTTGTAGTTGTTGTCGTTATAGTTTTTGGAATTTTTTCAATTTTATTTGGAGATTCAGATGAATCGATTTGATCATTATCAGATTTGAATGATTGAATTTTTATCGATTTGTATTCACACTTTTGTGTTTCATCAAATTTCCTTTTTCTAATTTCATGATTCTCTTCGTCTCCGTCATTCCAAAGAGCTCCCTCCATTCTCCAGATGGAGAATGCATAATTTAATGGTTCCTTGGAATCCAATTCATCTGCTCCCAAAGAATTAACGAGATTTGGTGGAGTAGTTTTGTATAATAGCTCACCATCCGATTCCAATACTAGATGCAGGAATTCGATATATCTAATAGTATTTAATCAATTTCAAAATGAAATTTAAAATTCGAAATTTCAAAAGAAGAAAAAGAAACCTGGAGGCTAATCGTAGAGTTTGTATTTTACTCAATTTGTCGGAGGGAAGTGTCGGAATAATCTTTCTCAATTGAGAGAATGCACCATTTAACGATTGAGTTCTTTGTCGTTCTCGAACGTTCGCCACACACCGAGTCTCACCAGTAAACATGATTTTTGGGGAATCTATTTTTCCTTACTTCCAAATCGGATGAAGTACAAAACTGATGAAGAATAAATGAGGAATAAATGAAGAATAAATGAAGAATAAGTGCTCCTCCTCCTCCTTCTGTCGAACACGAGTGATAAGTGTGAGAGAAAGGAATTATGGGAAATTTTTGGGGGAGATTGCGGATGAGAAAGAAGACGAAGAAAAACAAAAGAATTTAGTTGAATCTAATGGATGTCTGTGAAACAGAATTGATTCGAATAAATTTGAAAATGGAAGAAACTGTAAATTAATTGCTCCATAATCGAAATATAAGTTAAGTGACTAAACAAATAGATATGATGAAGGAAATATGTTGGACGATCGGATCATTAGATCAGACAGATGAATCCATGTCAACAAAACTTTTATTAACATCATCATAATACAATAAAAGATGAATGGAATTTTCGGTCCGAATTGCCAATCATCAGTTGGAGATCCGTCAAAACAAAAGAAAAAGTAAGTTCGGTGGATGATGAAGAGAAATTTCTTCATCCAATTCTCAATCAATCGAAACAATTTCCCATTTTGATAAGCGAATGAAATTTATTGGCAGATCAGTAACAAACCGAGTTCTTCCATTCCGATTGTTGATGAATAAAAATATGGAATTTAATAAACGATTATTTCCAGATGTTTTCATAAACAAGTTTCCATTCACCCAATTCGCCTCATCTCAATTATTTATCATAAAATGAGTCTCCAATTACTACGATTACAATAAAAGGAAAAGAAGAAATAACGGAAGAAGTTGTTGAAGACGAATAATTTATATTTATTATTTATAAACTCCTTTAAGCGCAAAAAAGAAAAAAGTTGGATAATGAAAATTTTCGATAACGTCGACGATCATCATAGAAAATTCATAAACGAGATCGTTTCTTTGGTAATGGTAATAGATTGACTTCGTCGGCGATCACTTTGACTTCTTCATCTCTCAATTGGATATGTTCCACTAATTTCTTCGATTTATCATCCAATCTCTTACAGTCATCGATCGGCATACTCGATACGTTGTACATTCCATTCTTCTTCTGTTGTGCTTGTAATTTCTTGTACCATTCGGGTGTAACCTTTCCATTTCGTTCGTCTTCTTCTTGAAACTCATTATTCCAATTGTTCAGCGTTTCTTCCACCGTCTTCAATTTTGCGTCATTCTGCTGATCATTGTCGATAATTCTGATACTAATCTCATCGGGATCTTGTTCACTATTTCTCACTTTCTTCTTCATCTTTTTCATTTTCCGTTTCTCTCCTCTCAATTCAGTTCGAATCGGATCCAAAATATTCTCATCTTCACTTTGATGTAATGTCTCTGGCGGTATGTTCACCAATTTCTCTACTTCCATTGAATCATTTACTTCAAACTTCTCAGTATCTTCAGATGCTAATTCGATTTTCCTGAAATATCGATGCATTTCCTCCTCATCCAAATCTTTCTTGGCATCCAACTGAATTTGATCATTTGTAGGCCAAGTAGGAATTTCGGTAAAGATAGCTGATGATTCCATCGAATCTGATGTAGATAATTCACTAGTCATCGTTGTCGTCGTTACTGATGGATAAGATGATGAAGGTAAATCATGTAATCTAGAATATTCTCTCATCTTTCTATAAGTTGGGGACGGTCCGATATTCTCAGCAAAATTCTCGACTCTCTCCAATTTCTTCTGCCATTTACCTCGAACACGACCACGATTCCCTTTATAAGGTATCGTCTTGACAGATTTGAGAGATGGCATACTGTCTGATGGCACTCCATACGCCATACAAGTGTTACGGAGACGGAATTTATTATCGGAAGAAAATTGGAATTCAAAATATTTCAACGAATCGTCATCGGCCTGATTATCTTCTTTTTTGAAGTAATGTGATTTGATGGGAGGGAAATTGGTTGGAGACGAGGGACGTTTCTTCTTTCGAATTTTTCTTCTCATTTCACCATTCGTTAAGAGGAGACCTGATTGATGATCATCTCCGTTTAACTTCAAATATTTCTCATAATTCTGTGTGATGAAAATAGATCTTCCATTAATGATACCATATCGATTCGTTTCCATTTTACAATTATTAAACAAAAACGAGAGAGTTAAATGACGAAGAAAAAATTTGTTGAAAGAGAAATTTGAAAAATTATTAGAAAACTTAAGAAGATTCTTTAATTTCATTACTTTATTATTATTTCTTATTAGACTCTCAACGAAATTTTATTAGAAGATATTCTTGAACAATTTTAATATCAATCTCTCAAATTCCTTATGAATTTCCTTTCAATCTTCTTATTCGATTTCTTATTAGAAATATAAATTTTTTCTCATATAAACAAAAAATTTTAGCGACATTTTTTATCCAGAATAAAAATGAAGAAAGATTCACTTATTTACCGGTATTATGATATTATTATAAATGGAAAAGAAATAAATATATGAAGATGTATGAATTAACAGAAATCGAGTTCGAATAAATATGTTGTCATTTGTTCTAGTCACGAGGAATTGATTTGACGAGAGAAGAAAATAAAATATACGTAAGAAAGAAAACGGAAATGAAATTTGTTTGCAGAAATGATTATCAATTGGGTAGAAGAAAAATATTAATTCGTAAATTCATTATTGAAGATTTTGTAGAGAACGAGCAAACTAGTTGGAATTGTTGGGCATTGTTCTGGAGAAAATGGGAAGAAATTGTTTCTTTCGTTGTCAGGACAACATGCAGAAAAATAGAAATTAAATAATTTGATTCTCTTCCTTTATTGTTATTGGCATGCGAGATTGATGATATAGAGTTTGAGCAATAATTCTTACAGTGTTACATCGACTGAAAATGAAAATAGAGAAAGTTTTAATGAACAATTGCTTCGTCGTCCGGAAGTTTCGTCGTCACCAAATTGCTTCTGTTATCCATGATCGTTTTCTTCGAGCTATTATTCGAAATGGCTGATGTTGTATTATTCGTGGTAGGTGGATTAGTAGTCGTTTCGAATTCGCCTTTGACGAACTTTATGAAATGTACCGTTTCTCGAATGATGCATGGAAGAATAATTTCGATATTAGTCGATTTCTTTGAGGAAGAAAGAAGATAATCTTTACGACGACTTAAATGAAAAGCAACCGTATCTATAGCTTTAATGAGAGCAAAGAATACAGCTGATCTAATCCGTTTCATCTCCGTATATTCGATATTAGTCTGTTCTTGATGTTGTGACAATTCGTCCAACTCCTTATCAAATCCAATAATGAGTGATTTGATATAAGTGAACGATTCTTGAGTCAATGCAACAGAAATACGAGAGTTCTCGTCAGATATCTTATTAGTTACATGATTAGCTTGTGGTATCGTCTCTTGAATGAATCGAGGAATCGATCCTGATCCAAAATATGCTTCATACACCAACGCCTGTTTAGTAAGACTTTTCAAACTAGCTCGCGACAAAATTTGACGAATGATGTCAAGGAGAGAGACCGAGATCTTATCATTCAACATGTCCGCCTGATACGATTTAGTAACATATTTCAGAATAGTATAACTGCATTGAAATAAGATGTCCACATTCCTAATTATACTCAAATCCAAAAAATGTTTATGATCCAACAAATCCTTCGGGAAATGATACGGTAAATTTTCAAATTTCTTCTCTTTCACCAATTCGCAAATATCCTTTAATTCTTCCATTTTATATACGTACGTCTTCGAGTCAACGGTGGACGTTACATCATCTCCATTTGTATCTACCTCCGCCCTCTCTACTTGCTCAATCTCAACTGTCTGTCCAACTGCTTTCAATTGCTCATTATTTGCCATAGTTTCGATTTGTCGAACGTCAATCATTTTTTTTTTGTGCGCGAAAGTAAAAATTTGTAAAGATTTATTGTGAGAATTAATTTATTGTAAATTCAACGTTAGTATTTATTTTTTTGATTTATTTTTTGAAAGATGGATGGCAACCGCTTTATACACGTAAACATTTCTTTTATTACACGTCGAAATCATGCTAAATCTTTCGTGTACAAAGCTGGGAAAAAAGCTATTGGAGACGTTGATAAATCAATGTTTTTGTCATGTGAAAAATCTACTTTGTAATCTCTTTTAGAAACAGAAAAATTTTTCCAAATAAAAGCTCACCATTATTAAACTTCGAGAAAATTTGAAAAGCCTATTTAAAACTATAAAATCTTTTTAAGTAATTTAATTTAATAAAAATTCTACACATCTCGATGGTTACCGTACGGTCGTGGATGAATTCAGTCAATTAACTTCACAACAGATCGGGCTTCATTTTGTCGTTCTGAATCAAATTTCTGAATCAATTTTTTTGACATTTTACAGTTTGTCATCCGAAAATCAGAGATGAAAATACGTTAATACAACAATTAAAAACAAAAATCTATTTATTGATATTTATTAGAGATATAATTATAGAATAAGCTTACTATGTTATTTATTGAACATGAAGCGGATATGTTAAATATAACTCCAAGAAATTTTGACATTGAAAAAAATAACTCAAAAAAAAACCATAAATAGTTAATTCTTCTTATTTAAAGACAAGATATGTTATTTTGCAAAATGAGAAAATTGTAGTCTAAGGACAAGCCAAAATTTTAAGTTTTGCAGAAAATTAATTTTCACCATTTGACTTGGAAACATTAATAATTCTAGTGAAGAATTGAGAGAGATGGATTTATACGTAACATGGAAGAATGAAATGAAATATTGGGCTGAACTTTTGAAAGTCTAATAAAAAAAATTGAAAAAAATTTCTCTTCATTCTTATGACGAGATAAGTGATCATCTCGTGATAATTTTCTTGGTTGATCTTTTCAATTTACAAACAACAATAACTCTAAGAATTTGAATCAGAGTTTTTTAGTATCAGCTACTTCTCGATTCGTTACTCGCGTAATGGAATGATGTAATTCGTTTATTTGGATTGGATTGTGAGAATTGAGAAAGATGAAAATGAAGATAACATGTCAAGTATTAGTGATTAAAGATTTTTGTAAAATTGCCCATAAATTTTATAGTTGATTACGAATAACTTGGAAATTATATTTTTTTTCATTATGAAATTATTTGTCTTATTTCAGAATTGATTGTTTCTTCTAGTTTGAATCATGTCGAAGATCGCAAAAAGTTTCTTACGACCTTCTCTAATGAAGAGCGTGTCGAAAGGTAATAATCGAGTATTGCCGATGTTGCTCTTACAACAACAAGCGAAGAATTTCTCAATTAGCAATTCGGTAAAAATGGCGGCTGCCGCACCAGAAGTCAGTAAAATTCTTGAAGAGAAAATAATGGGTCAAAGTATGAAGCAAAATTTGGATGAGACGGGTCGTGTCCTCAGTATCGGTGACGGTATTGCTCGTGTTTATGGTTTGAAAAATATTCAAGCAGAAGAGATGGTGGAATTCAGTAGTGGATTGAAAGGAATGGCATTGAATTTGGAACCGGACAATGTTGGTGTTGTCGTCTTCGGAAATGACAAATTGATTCGAGAAGGTGATGTGGTAAAACGAACAGGTGCGATTGTCGATGTACCGATTGGTGAAGAATTATTGGGACGTGTCGTTGACGCTTTAGGTAATCCGATTGATGGTAAAGGACCATTAAATTCGAAAGTGAGAGCTCGTGTAGGAGTGAAAGCACCAGGTATCATTCCGAGAACGAGTGTAAAAGAGCCTATGCAAACAGGAATTAAAGCTGTCGATTCATTAGTACCAATTGGTCGAGGACAACGTGAATTGATTATTGGTGATCGTCAATCAGGAAAAACTGCCATTGCTATTGATACGATTATTAATCAAGCGAGATTTAATGATGGAAATGATGAAAAGAAGAAACTTTATTGTATTTATGTCGCCATCGGACAAAAGAGATCAACCGTTGCACAATTAGTGAAACGATTAACAGATGCTGATGCAATGAAATATACAATCGTTGTTTCAGCTACAGCTTCTGATGCTGCTCCACTTCAATATTTATCTCCTTATTCAGCTTGTGCAATGGGCGAATATTTCCGGGATAATGGTAAACATGCTTTGATAATTTATGATGATTTATCAAAACAAGCTGTTGCTTATCGTCAAATGTCATTGCTATTACGTCGTCCTCCTGGTCGTGAGGCATATCCTGGTGATGTATTTTATTTGCATTCACGATTATTAGAACGTGCAGCTAAAATGAGTGAAGCACATGGTGGAGGAAGTCTAACTGCTCTACCAGTTATCGAAACACAAGCTGGAGATGTATCGGCTTATATTCCAACCAATGTCATTTCCATCACTGATGGTCAAATTTTTTTGGAAACTGAACTCTTCCATAAAGGTATTCGACCAGCTATCAATGTCGGTCTGTCTGTATCACGTGTCGGTTCAGCTGCACAAACGAAAGCCATGAAACAAGTGGCCGGTTCAATGAAATTGGAATTAGCCCAATATCGTGAAGTGGCTGCATTTGCACAATTCGGCTCCGATTTAGATGACGCAACACAACAATTGTTAAATCGTGGTGTGAGATTGACGGAATTGTTGAAACAAGGTCAATATGTCCCAATGGGAATTGAGGAACAAGTGGGAGTGATTTATGCTGGTGTACGAGGTCATTTAGATAAGATAAATCCGAAAAATGTTACGAAATTCGAGAAGGCTTTCTTGGCACATCTCCGAACGACCCAACAAGATCTCTTGCAAAGTATTAAGAAGCAAGGTGAAATCTCGAAAGAAGATGACGAAAAATTGAAGAAAGTTGTTATTGATTTCATTGCTGGCTTCGAAGAATAGATGAAATTTCATTAAAAAATAATTTATGAATTTATCACAAACCGAAAATATTATTATTGATGTTTGAAGATGTTAGAATAAAAACTTTTCGATTATTTCCTCTTTTATATCAAGCTCTCTTCATCAATTAACAGATCGATAAATTTTATTTTTGTTATCTTATTAATTAATTTAATGGTTAAGTGGAGAGTATATTTAAATTAATTGTTTAAAGAGAAAAAAGAAGGGAAAATTTAAAATTTCATTATATTTTACTGTTCATTATATAAAAATTAATAGATAATATGGTTCTTTTTTTTAAGATGTAAATTGATAAGATTGATGATAATTTCCACCATCCGAATATAACATTCCATCATATGACATTGGAGTTGGATTCATCCAATTATTATTATTCATCATTCCATTCTGATTTTGTTGTGATTGGAATTGTAACATTTGTTGTTGTTGTAATTGTTGGTTATTGTTGTTATTATTATTATTATTATTATTCAATTGATCATTACTATTATGATGATGAGAGAATTGTTGGAGTGATATGGAAGAAGAATTGTGTTTCATTTCATTTCCAAACATCATCGAAATTTCGTTACAAGAATCAGTTGATGATAAATTATTCTGATACATATCCAGACAATTGTCGGGCATTGATAACGAATTCATAACATTCATATTCTGATGATTGGTTGGTGAGGAATTGGAGGAACTGTGATTGATTGGAACAGTAATCGGTTCACTTTTCAATTCTCTTAACGATCCCTCCATTCCCAATATCGTCGATGATGGCATTGATGATGATTGTTGTTGTTGTTGTTGTTGCTGTGATTGATTATGACAATTTGAGTCATACATCGGAATATTTAATGTTGTTTGAACGCTTTGTATTAGTTTGCTACTTCTCATTCCATCGAATGGAATTTTCGAACATTTCATTATTGCTTCGTGACTCTATAACAAAAATATAATTTTAGAATGACCAAATGAAAGAGATGAAATAATTGAATAACTTCAATAATTACTCGGAATTCGTTCAAATAATTTCTTAGGAGAATATTCTCCTTTTCCACTTTCGCCATATTCGATTGTTCTTCTTGTACTTTCCTAATATATTCGACTGCCGATTTCAAAATGGAACCTTTATTCGGTTTAGCATCGCTGAAATGACAAGTGTCAAATGTCATCAATACGATATGTATAATACAAATATTAACCGTTCATATTCCGGAAGTAATTTCCTGATATCTTCTATTCGATCATTGATTTGTATTCTTCTTTTCTTTTCAACTGAATCATAAAAGTGGAAATGACAATGAATAGATATAAAATTAACTTTCATTATGTGATTGTTTTCTCGCTAATTCGCGAGTTAACATATTCCTTTCGCCATCCTCCAGTTTCTTACCATCTATTTGTTTCTTTACAATTCGATTGACACATCGATTGACATTCACCGTATCGCTCGACGATAGACGTGAAGGCTCTCCAAAATAATCGTTACATTCACTACTCGGATAATGCAATCCGTCGTCATATCGACAAGAATTGGAACGGATCGTTCTCACCGTCATATCTGAATGCCGTTTCCTTCGATTGAGGACAAAGTCTTCTTCGAACCTCTTCACCAACGGAGATAAAGGAGTCGTCTATTCCGATTAGAGGGAGAGAATTAGCGTTTCCTTCAAATTCAAATTAACTGGTAGACTGTTGGATGTTGTGGTGATGTTAGTCCGAATCGTTTCTATAGGTGAACGAATAAGTTGAACATCATTCTGAAAGAGCGAAAGTAATTTAATGGAAAGTAGTTCTTACAAAATCCTCAGAAGGAAAAAATATCGATTCCTCAACAAATAATTATCAAAAAAATAAAATGTATCGAGTGAAATGTGAGAAAGGAGAATCAAATCGATTTGTATTGTTTACATAATTGGGAAGGCAAGATATCTATAGAAATACAAGTAGTCTCTGAAGTATGGGAGTGTTGACGAAGATAAATGAAATTGTCATAATTTTGAGACAAACGATTATTTCCGTTTGAAACTGAACGACAATAATTTCTCGGAGTTGAGCGGAAGCAAAAGAGAAAGGAATTGGAGTAAGGAAATTGAAAGATGTTCTCATTCCAATATATTCTGTTACGGAACTTATGGATGATACTTCAAGATTCTCCTAACAAAAACTTGACTTTCTCACAATTGACCATGAATCTTATGATGAATATTCATTATCAATCGTCTTCAACGAACACAAATTTACATTTTAAATTAGAAAATTGGACAAGAAATTAGTGGAGGTGGATCCGAGATATTATTAAGTTTATTCTCCGAGAAGGAAGAGAAGTAAATGATAGAAAATTAGAATGAAATATTTAGTTGTTTGATAGATTGTCCTCTTGAAGATGGTTGTTGAGGCAGATGAGCACTACATCTCCCATATTTGTCGAAGAGCTTACAATGATGCGGTATCATGTTGATCTATATTTACATTACTTCTGACAACGACATCACTCGCCGAAAACAATAGCAATCGTTTTCTTTTTTAATAAGAATATTAAGGAAGAGCAAAACATTTGCTACTTATCGCCAATTAGAATGGAGCAGTTTGATATTCACAGAACTCATTTCTATTCCTCCTTCCAATCTTTGCAGATACTTCAGACTGAATTTGTGAACAGGAGAAAGGTGAAACTTGTCGATAAACATAAAGATAAGAATGGAATAAAATGTCAAATAACTCCCGTTGTTTTCTCAAAAAAAAAGAGAATCCTCTTTAGAAGAATTCTTTCATAAAATTTCCTTTCAACTTCCACCTAATAATCTTTCAAAGATAATCTTTTACGAATAAAATTATCGATTGATTTTCCTCTTTTTGTTTTTTTTTTCATTTTTCAAAAAAAACTCTTTCCCAATTATCGATGTTAATTATATAATCTTTGCTCATCTGAGAAAGAAAGGAAGAATAACAATTATGAGTTGGAAGTACAAATAAAAGAAGGAAAATATTTGTGAACGATCAATCGATTATAATCATAATTGTATTGGAATAATGATAAACAAAAATCACATGATTCATCAAAACATCATTCATCCATTCTGAAAGTCGAATGAATGGATGAGAGCACACACTTGCCTGAGAGAGAGAGAGAAGATGACGTAGCGGAAGAATGTCAATCTCACTTATTCATAAAGTGATTAATGGTTTCGAGGGAAGAATATTGCCGCCAATATTCTTCATTATGATTATGAGGTAGAAAGATAAAAATTATGATGAGAAACCGTTCCCTTCTTTCTTCAAGTCGCCACATCAAAAAAATGTTGAAACAAAATTTTTTAAAGAAAATTTTCTTTTACTTCATCCCAATCGAACGTCTGTTCCATTTCAATTAATCGATATATCTCTTTGTGAAAACGATGAAAAGAAACGATCTTACGCATCACTTCAATTTCGATGTTAATTGGGAGATTGATATCTATTCTGAGAAACTTTCTGAAATACCTTCTCTTCCTCCACACCATACAAATGGAAGAAGAAGATCGTTCTCGACGAGAAGAAGCGAATTGAAATAAATTGTTAAATCATGTTCGAGCGACATCTTAATCAGAATGAGAGTTTTGGCAGAAACATTTAGAAGTTAATAAAGTCGATAAGATTCCTCGATCAGATTGACGTCATTTTAATATTGATGACGCTCGATACATTGACGAGTGTAAACACAAGCGACAGACGCACACCATTTATTAAAAAAGAAGAAGAAGAAGGAAAATCTAATAGTAAGGAATAATTATAGTGGAATATATCGATATTGATGTTGATGAATAAACAGTGAATACAATTATCGATTCACATCGACATCATCACAATTTTCATTTCCAGTTATTGATTGATTATTCGATAGTCCTCTACGACTACTCGATTCCTAAACGCACTACACGTTCTCTATTTTACTGTTCAACTTTCTTTTTATTAACTTTACCTCTTATTATTATTATTATTATTATTATTATTATTATTCTCGTAAAATAATTCCTGTTCTCCTTAACCGTCTTTCATGAGAATGAGATAGAATAACAAAAACACAATTAATTATCATTCCAAATTTCTTTTTGTAGCAAGAAACGTTTTCTTTTAGTTTTGACTTGTGCTAAACGATTAGAGAGACTATTTCTCCCTCTCACGAAAAAATGAAGAAGTACTAACGGGAATATCCATTTGATCAGATGGTGCCAGCGTCAAATATTAATCAAGTTAATTATCTCATTTAACTCGAAGAAAGGCAGTTGGATGACGATGATAATGACGATAAGAGATGTTTAATCGCTCAAGTTAAATCTATTTCTTTTTGTTTGTTTAATATGTCAACATGAAAACCTCTTTCCACTCACACAAGTCAACAATGGAGGAGGGGAAGATGAGGAAAGCAACGAATAATTTCAGGAGAAGGCTACTCACAATTGCTTTACTTTTGTATCTCTGTCAAAATGAGAATGACAACAGATTTATGAAATGGATATTTAATTAGAAGCGAATAAATATGATGAGAACGATCCGAATAAACATGAACGGAATCGACTACCCAATGGAGACACTGTCGATTATCGTGTCGATGAAAATTAAATTTTTAATAAATCCGTTTAATTCAAATTAAGACGACTACATTATAATTACCAGTTGTTTATTAACTGAAATTTATTATGTATTTATTCATAAAACTACCAAGCTCTTGTCAGAAAAATAAGAAGAAAAACATCTTTCCTTGTCGTATTTGTAAGTTCGGATTTGACTAGCTAATTTTGTTGTATAAACATGTTCTTTCGGCTCCGCCACAATCTAACCGTTACGAGCAGAGATTCCTATTGATTCTTCATTAAACTTCAAGTAAATATTTGTGTTCGTCTTCCCGACTACTTATTGTTTATCATTGAAATACTATATTTCTACTCAAAAGTTCGAATAAAATTCAACTTTTTCTTCTGCCAACATAAAACAATGATAATTAGACGGATTCGCTCGTTCACTTCTCCGAAGTGCGACCGCTAATTAATTCAAGAAAACTTACTGTCTTGCCGTTGAAAGAATATTCATTTTGATTTGAATATTTTTTGATTAAAAAAAATTTTTCTGAAATAAATTCTGAATTTTTGAATTATTCAACAACAACAGTGGTTGGAAGCAGTGGAAAGCAGTTGTCATTTGAATCAGGATTATTCTCAAAATATTCCCAATCAACATGGGTATCACTTCAACGTTTTACCAAGCTTTCTGGAAACGGACATCGTTTTTTGGAGCAGCAATTATTGGCGGTGCCTTCTTCTTCGAACGAGGAATCGACTCGACAGCCGAATATATTTGGCGTCGAAATAATAAAGGCAAATTGTGGGACGATATCAAAGACACATTGTGAGAAGATGGACAAGAGATGACACAATCATAAATAATCGAAATAATCGAAATTATTAAATTACTTTTTATTATTAGATAATCATTTTATAATTAGAAAAATTCTACTGCTACTGTTAAATTTCTTTTTCCATAATATTTCCATGAATTTCTTGAAAAAATAACTTTGGAAGGTTTTGTATTTTTCTTGAAATTCTCTTTTTCATTTCCCAAAATTTATTTGTGTGAGGGCAATTAAATTTTCCTTTTTTTTCTTTTCTCCATATTTCATTTTTGGATTTCTAGGAATTATGTTGAATGATAATTTAAATTTCTCGAAATACTTTCGATTTCACTTGAAATATTTTTTTGGTTTTTGTAGGAACCAATTTTAATTTTTTCTTTTTTGATGATTAATTAAATTTCTTCATATTTCTTCTTTCTTAACGTAAAAATAAAATTATTATTCGTCTGACATTCTTTCATAATAACGGAGAGTTGTTGCTCTTCATCTTCCAAATCTCTCGATGTAATTTCTCTATTATTCTCCTCGATATCATAATCCGGTTCAGTATAATATGGATATTTCGCTGTTTCAATTCTCTCGCACATTTCTTCATTCGATTTTTCTCTGAGAAACAGTTCATTATTATTGTTGTTGTTATTATTTAATTGGATTTTTTTAGTATTTTGGTTAGAAGTAAATGTGGAATAATGTTGATGTTGTTGTTGTTGTTGTCGATGAGGGTTATGGTTATTTGGATAATGTTGTTGTGAAAGAAATGATGAACCTTTACTCTTCAAATTAATGACATGAGATGTGGATCGATTAACGATATTAATTGGCGTTTTCGAATTAATCCATTCATAAGAATTGTCATTAATTTTCAATTTTTCATTATTTGGACGACATTCATAATCAGTTGGTGGTGTCAAATGAAACTGGTTGGTCATATTGGGTTGAATTCGGAAGAGTAAATTCTTTCCAGGATTAATCGACGACTTATGAGCAATTGGATGATGGATATCGATTGATTTGTATTTGGAAAGTAAATTATCATTTCGATTCTTCTCGATAATTCTCTCGAATTTCTCTTTCAATTCATTGATGGAGAGTACACGATCTAATTCAGATTCACCTAAAATCGACGTGTTTAATAATTTTGGAATTTGTTCTTGTCGTTGCATTTGTTTCTCTTGATTCATTCGATAAGAAACGAGTTGATGATAAGGAGTGATAATTGACGATTTGGACGAAGCAGCCGAATTGGCTTGGAGAGAATTTGTATTAGTTGTCGATGTTTGAATAGTTGTAGTACTCGTCATCATATTGGTGATGTTGATAGGCTTCAAAGAATCGATTCTCTTCCACGAATGTGGATTGGTATCAGTCAATGATTTTAAATGATCAGAATTCTTATAGTAATCAATCGATTGAGGTAATGATCTAGTATTATGAACGAACGAATAATTGTTGTTATTGTTATTGTTATCATCAGTAATTTGATTCATACATTGATGACTGAGAGAGATTTGATGATTGTCTAATTTGTTCGAAGAGTATTCGAATGATTTCACTGATAAATTATCAGTAGAATAACAATCGATAATTTTCGATGATGATGATCGAGACGAGATGACGGAAGGAAAAACTGATGCTGATTGTGAAGATTGTGAAGATTGACTAGATTGATTAGATTGGGAGAATGATGAGTTGAATAAATTCTTTTCATTTCGATGATAATATTTGAAAAGTAAAAATTTCACTTGGAGAATTTGGAATGGAATGAGGAAAAATATCGTTACAATGAAATATCGAAGGAAGACGATGGTTGAAATGAATAAATCATTCGTAGCCATTGAATGTAATTGACGAACGAGATTAGTAAACGATTTATTCATCACATCCAACATATAATGACAACTGATTGTCAATAAAGCGATGAAAACGTTGAACGACGGTTTTTTCGAATTATTCTCCCCATTACCACTTGTCCATGTTGAATTAAAAGAGAATTTCTTATGAACCGCTTCATTATCATCATCATCATCAATCGACTCATTATCTGATTGACCAAATGCAGCCACACTTATCACGATTAATGTGAGCGTATTCAAGAGAAGTAAAAGACAATTAACCGTTAAAATGGTGAGTGATGGTAACGAATGTTTCTTCAAATATTTCTTCATCTGATAGAACATTCCAACTCCATAAAAGAAGAAAATCATACAAATCGGATATTCGATTAATAAATGAATGAAATGAATATGAAGATATGGAACATTCTTGTTTACTTTTATTCTTCTCTTTTTTCCATTTCCCACAATTTCCACATTTGGTCTGATCGTGAAATTGATTTTTGCTAATCGATTCAATAACGTTGACTTTTCCATTTCATTCTTTTCCATTTCTTTCCACTCTCCAATGGTCGTTAAGAAAGAATTATCTTTTAAACGTTTTTCAACTGTTGTTATTATTCTTTTCCTTGTCGTTGGAAATGTTCGTGTTGTTCGTGTAGTATCACGGAAAGTTGATGGAAGATTTGTGGATTTCGAAGTAAATTTTGAAATAAAGTTCAAATTATTTGATTTCCTACTCATCATCGTTGATAATGTTGTTATTAATTTCTTATCTGTTATTGATGTTGTGATTGTCGTGCTAACTAATGATGGAATAGAAATGGTGGTTGTTAAAGAAAGAATTCTCAATAATTTGACAATATTAAATTGTTGGAGTTCTTCGTTCAATTTCATCGAATTATTCATTTTCTCATTTCTAACAACGACGATCGATTTTTCTTTTTCGATTGTTGATGTTGATGTTGATGTTGTTGGAATTGTTGTGTAGCGATGACCGATCTTTATGGGATAAACATCATTTCTAAAACCATTTCTAACGAAATTAATTAATTGAAGTAGAAACTTCTGTTTCCCTTCTCCTTCCTCATTCGATGGAGTAATGACGTTTCGTCTATGTCGTTCTAGAATTTGATTTGATGCAATTGTTCTGGTATTCATATCGGAATAATTCCAATAGACTAAACTTATCCAAAATTGTATCATCAACAGGAAGATGATGAGAAAGATGAGAAGTATATGATAATTCTTCTTCTCTTTTCTCCTTAATTGATTCCGACGATTGATTGAATTGATGGGATGCATCAAATTCTTTATCCGTTGCCAATTTGCACGTGTATTCAACGACGTTAATGAGTCGTCAGTGTTCAATGTCAAGTCGACACTATGTTTGGTGGCTAATCGACTTTTAATGGAAGTGAGAGCATTCTCACTACGATGACGAAGTATGAGGAAGATTTTATGAATCTTCTTATCTCCATCCATTGACATACGATAAGATTGCATATGTTTCTTGTAGAATTGGGAGAGTTTATTCAATATCATTCTACAAAGTCGTTTTCCTTTCATTTTATTTTGAGGAGAATTCAATGAATTTCTTCCCATCGATTCTCTCTGATACATCTTATAATAGAATTGGAAGAGGAGCGACAATAAAACGTTGCTGAATGTGGTGAATAAGGGAACGATGAATAATTTCGATTTTTCAAAATTGTTTAATAAGAATGTCAGATGTCTCTCAACCATCGTTAATTCCACAAAATTATTATTCGTTCCATTCAATTTCTCCACATCACTTAACAAGATATTGAGCGCTGTAAATAAGAAGAAGTTGACGAAATAGAGAACGATCAACATTCGATTAATTCTAAGATGTTGAACTGATTTCAATGAAGAGATTTCCCTTCTTCTCATTATCTTCTCTTCATTATTGTTATTGTTATTGTTATTATTATTATTCTTATCCATTTCATTCGACTGATGAGTTGATGGAGAATGAAGATGTAAATAATAATTTCTAATAAATTTAATGAAACGATAAATTCGTTGATTATCATTTTGTGGTATCATAAATTTCTTTTTATTAATCCTTCTAAAATTATCGTTATTGTTATTGTTGTTGTTTATGTTGTGGTTAAAGTTATTGTAAATATCGTTATGATATGATGATCGTGCAAATCTGACATTAGTCGATTGTTTCAATGAATAATTCATCACATTCACTAATATACTTCCAATAATATTAATGAGAAGAAGTATCATCGTGATGGAAAAAATGAGAATTGTTATAATACATAAAACTCGATGATTCACACCATTATCATATTGATATGAGAGTAGAATGTTTATTGAATGGCTCCTCCACACCTGATGGAAAGTGGTTGATGGAATATTTAGAAATTGCATAAAACTATTCCAAATTGGCTTTACCAGATAAACGATCGACATTTTTTTCAAAAAAAAACCGTCGTATATGTCTCTGTGATTTCTAATTAGATATTCTTCCTTTTTACCATCTAACACAATTCTTACTTGATCTCAACTCAATTAGTAGGTCATCTAACTGTATGAACTGATTAACATGATTAGACTCATTTGTTTACCGAATGGAACTCGTGGATCTTCATTATCACTTTCCACACATCGATTTGATGAGACTTCTCCAGAACGAGATTAACTAAATTTGCTGACAACTCTACAACTACCAATTTCATCTCAACAAATAACTTCTTCATCACATTACTCTCCCTTGTCCCGTCATCAATTATCTTATTGACTTTTCTCCACTTAATTCTTACCATAATCATTCCACCAAATTTCAAATTCCACCAATAAAACGATGGATGGAAAAAATATTGAAATAATTCCCATAGAAACGATAAGATCAAATTATTTTATTTAAAAAAAAGTTTAAAAAATTTTCCTTTGATCACTCCCACAAAAGCTTTTTCCCCTAGAGAATTTTATGAGAAAAAAATGGAAAAGAAAAAAAAATGATGAAGAAAAATTGTTTAATTCTTAAGCGAATGAGAAAATTGAAGATTCTCAGTTGAATGAAAAAATGAAGATGATCAGAAATTGGTTGACAATGTTCGTCTTGTTCGTGACGGTGAAGGAGAGACAATTCACCAAAATCAAATCGCTTCGAGAAAGAACGAGAAATTTATTTTTGATGAATTACGAGACTTATTTACTTGAAGCATTTCCCAAAGACGAATTGAGACCATTGACATGTGACGGATATGATACTTGGGGTGGCTATGCTTTAACCTTAATCGACAGTCTCTCCACATTGGGAGTGTTGGGACTCAAAGAAGAATTCCATCGAGTAGTCACTCTGATCGAGGAGACGTCATTCATCGATTGTTATCGAAATGTCAATGTTAGTGTTTTCGAGACGAATATTCGAGTGATTGGTGGATTGATTTCTTCTCATCTTCTCCTTAATCATCCCACACTTCGTATCATCAATCAAACATCGATCGATTCTTCTTGGCCTTGTTCCGGCAAATTATTAGACGTCGCTCTCGAATTAGCTGAACGTCTCTTACCAGCATTCGATACGAGAACTGGAATGCCATATGGAACGGTAAATTTACGAGATGGTGTTCCTCATGATGAAACTCCAATAACGTGTTTAGCTGGTGTGGGAACGTTTATTGTCGAATTCGGCACATTATCTCGATTAAGTGGAGATGATCGTTTCGAGAAAGTGGCAATGCGTGCATTAGACTCGTTAGAGAGGAATGTCAATTCTGTCACTAAATTATTCGGAAATCATATTAATGTACTAACTGGTGTTTATACTGCTAGTGATGGAACGATTGGTGCTGGTGTTGATTCATGGTTGGAATATTTGGTAAAAGGTGCAATACTTTTCAATAATTCAACTTTATTGAAAATGTTCGAAAAACATAAAAAATCGATCGATTTCTATATGAAACAAAATGTTCCATTTCAACCGACAATCGACAAATTCCATGAACGTCGTCAACAATCACGATTATATTATCATTGGGTGAATTCGGTGAGTGGAAATCCATCATATCAATTCATCTCTTCTTTAGACGCTTATTATCCAGGAATTCTCTTTCTCTCTTCCAACCATCATGATGACGAAGCAAGAAGTTTCATCCGAACATTATTCCATGACATTTGGAAACGTTATGGAATATTACCAGAATATTATTTAATAAATACTGAAAATATATTGAAAGGACGAGAATTTGGTGCATTACGTCCTGAATTAATCGAGAGTATTTGGTACATGAAATTGAAAGGAAATGACGAGGAAGCTATCGATATGGCAGAAGAGATTTTATATTCCATCGAAAAATTGGGTGTTAATCGTCAACAATGCGCCAATGAAGCAAAAAAATTGAAAATTATTCATTCTATTAAAAATAAATTTCATGTCAATATTCCACTCAATACGTCACTCATTACTACTATAAAAGATTGTGAGACACATGAATTGGATAATCGTCTAGAAAGTTTTGTTTTAGCTGAAACGTTGAAATATCTCTATTTGATCTTCGATGAAGAACATTGGCTAAATCACAAATCTCTCATTTATTCGTCTGATGTCTGTCCGATATTAGGTGAGAGATATATTATGAACACAGAGGCACATCCCATTGATATCGCCGCTGTTCGTTGTTGTCATCGAGCGAATAGTCGAGCCACTATCGCTTTCAATTATTTATTAAAAATGGATCCACATCAATCACTCAATCAACTCAATTGTTCTCACGTCGACGATCTACATTTTGCAGGTGAGAAAATTTTTGAAGAACTTTGATCGTTTTCCCTTCTCTCACTTTCTCATATTTATTTTTTTCGTTGTACATTTATCTCTATTATCACTTCCAAAAAAAAAAAGAATATTTTTTTTGTCACATTCCCTCCCCGCAACATGAATCCACTAATAAAAAATATATAGTGAATGAAATATCTTCCACAATTCAATTTACATTCTAATCATTAATTTATTAATTTCCACGATAAACATCTCACATCACATCGAAACGTCCAAAAGAAAAAATGTAAATTAGTAATATCAAATTGGAAGAAAGTTTAGAAGAAGGAAAATTAAAACTAATTAAATCGACGTAAAACTAGAAAATTTTCGATAGGCTGAACTTTAAAATTTGAGTTCAATTAACATTCAATTCTAATTAATTTTCACAATCTAAACCTAATCAGCAACAAACTAAAATAAAACTGAAACTACAATAATTTAAGAATTCTCAACTCTTTTTATAATTATAAACTATAAGATAGTTAAAAGAATTTTTCGAAAAGAAAATGGTGAAATATTTCCCATGGGAATAAAAATGTCCATTATCAAATAAATTAATCAAAACTATGAAAATGTATTTGAATTTTATTTTCTTCTCTAATTAACTAATATGATTAAACTGAAACGATAATTTTGTATAATATCAAAATAATTAGACGACCAGATTGATTTAAGTAGGAAAAATTGGATGTAGTAAAAATTAAATTTTAAGTCTTATTATTAATTTTTTATTTGTTTTCTAAAGAAAAAATTTTGCATATTTATTGTGATAGAACGAAAATTAGCTAGGATGAGACTTTCAAAACAATTTTTTAATTTTGCAAAACTAAAACCCAAATCTTCTTGCAACGGGTTTCACTTAATATAGTTTCTAAATATTCTACTTTGATAGTATTGTTGAGTTAATTGAATATCTTCGACCTTTATCTTATGGAGATCAACTCAAATGGAAAGTGAATGAAATTGAAAAGAATTGGAGAAATCTAAGTACGACACTGTTGTGGGATGAGCATTTGCCGAGTCGAACTAGAAAATATTTGTTGGAGAACTATCTTTTGTATACACACTCACCCACACTAATAGGAGTGATATCAGAAGTTTCATTTATTTTAATTTCAATCCAAAAAATTTTTGATGTGAAGGAAGAATTGGATTCATATCGAACACAAGATACATTTCTTTGTGGGAGGAATGATGACAATGAGATTCAAGTTGGTTACTATTTGAAGAGAGGAGAAAAGCAGCCTTTAATTGTAGAAGCCGACGATCTTTGTACAATTCGACAGAAACATTTGAAAATTGGAAAATTATTCAAAAATTTTTTAGAAACTGCTACATCGTTTCGGATGGAAAAAGGAGAGAAGGAAACTATGAAAAATTGGAAGAATGTCTTCCATCGGATAAATGTTAAATCGAATGATGATGAAAGTGATTGTCTCTTATCAATACATGCATGTCTCCGCCATCTAACGGAAAAAGAGAAGGAATTATTGAAATTTGAATTAAAAGATTATTTCAATGGAAATGATTTGATTTCTTCTCTCGTTCTCATTAATAGTCCAAACGATAACATATTTTGGGATACGAGAATTGAGAAGATTATCGGAAATGGTTTCTTCGTAGAGAAATATGATAATTATCAGATTCGTCAATCTTCTTTTTCCACACCGAAAGTTCATCGAAATCAATTGATAAAAATGATGAAACAAATTAAAAACCATTTGGATGGATCGTTTAACGATTCTGTCTTGATCGATGTATGTTGCGATAGTGGATTATCATCAATCTTCTTATCAGATAATTTCCTTCAAGTATTTGCCATTGATCCCACCAAATGGTTGATCGATGATATGTTGTACAATATAGAAAGAAATAGTTCCAAATTTTTTTTTATACAGGAAATATTTGTGATATACTATTTTGATGTTTAATTAGATATCGGAAATATTTCAGCAATTTTTGGAAAATCTTATCCGAGATTGAAGGGTTTATTATATAAGTTAACGAAAGAAAAAGAGACAGATGCAATGAAGTTTAAGGATATAACGTTGCTAATTCATGTGGATTATACGAAAATAACATCTGATGGTTTTTTTTAATTACAATTTTTTACCTATTTTGTTCTAGTTCGAAAGATTGTTAGACTCGCACGTTTAAATGATAATGTGAAGAATGTAATTTATATATCTCAAAATATTGGTGGTCCAGCTCTCCATAATATTTATGAGATGACTGCTGGAAATAATCGAGGTGAAAAACTGTTTGGGAAACCATTTTTCCCTATAGACCAAATTTTCGTTGATTTAATTCCACAAACGACGGTGGTGGGAAGTGTGATATTTTTGAAAAAATTAGAAAATGATTTTCATCCACCTGACACCCGAATCTGGGAATTCCATAATGAGATTTTCGAGAATATGAAAAATTCATAAAAACATTTTCTTTTTCTTCTTCCTATATCAGAGAGTGTTTTTTATAATGAGAGAATGAAATTGATACGAATTCCTTTTCGGGCGTATAACGTCCGCAATTTGGACAATGATATGGCATCATTATTCCAGAACGAGACCCGTTTGGAATCCATGAGAAGAAATTTAGATACTCGACAATTTATTGTTGATTTGGAAAAGATTCGATCGAAATGGAAAGAACTCCTTAAATTACGACAACGTATCAACGAAATAGAAAATGAACAAAAAATATTAAATAAAAAAATTCTTTCTATCGTGAGAGATGGAAATATGATACCAGAAGATTTGAAAGTTGTCGGACGTCGTTTGCGGAAGAAACATCAAGAAATTCATGAAAATGAATTGAATCCAACAGAGCTGATGTTGCGGAGAGCATTCCGTCAACTCCCCAATTCACTGCACGAATTTAGTGCACGGGTACCAAAAGCAGTAGCTCATCCACTTCGTTCCGATGATATATTTAGTTTGACAACGGTCTACCGTTCCGTCAGAAATAAACCGTCATCATCTAATTTTGCATTGAGGAGTTTCCGTCAATTGTTAGATTATTGTGCGAGACCAATGCCGACAACAGATCCAGTTCCTTGGTTTGAATGGAGATCGTCTCAACCGAAAACAACGGAGACGTTATTGCAAGATAAGAATTCGTTCATTACTTCCAAAATGGCGATTATACATGATGCAATTCCACGATATTTTAGAGGTGAATTATTGAAACTCCTAAAGAAAGAGACGATTGATGTGGAGGAAGTTGATGGTCCCTCACTCATTAAATCATCAGTTATTGACGATTGTGGTTTGGATTCAAATGATACTTCCTCCATTTATTCTTTGAACTCAACGAGCAGTACGTCTGACAATGACCGATTACATGTTGTTGGCAATGCATCGTTACCTTCATTAGTAACGAATCTCCGACATCAAACTGATGTGATTACTCCGAAAATATTTTTGACTAATGGTCGTTATTATTCAGTTAAACGATGGCATGAAGCCAATTGTGTTAGTGTTCTAGGTGTAACAGGCAACGAATCCAAATATAATATGTTCAATAATTGGAAAAACGAAGTGAGAGATACGAACGACATGTACAAATATTTAATAGATAAGAAAATGAATAGTTCTCAACTGGATCTTAATAAAACCGATCATATGTTCCAATGTCTATTACATCATTTCCTCCAAATCTACACGCAATTAGATATGCATTTCCGATTGGTGAATGTTAATGCAGCTGATCTGAAAAAAAACGAATCGTTACGTCTGGAAATTCATTGTTTTTCTCCATCAACTCACCAATATATTCCAGTTGCACGTCTCGCCATTCTCAACGATTATATCAGTCGCCGATCAGATATTCATATATCATCTGAAGGAAAACAGAATATAAAGTTCCCTCAGATGATATATGGGTCGCTGGTTTACACACCTTTCATGTTCGTCACTCTCATCGAAAATCGGCAATTGCCTCGCGGTTCTAAGAAGATTATCGACATTCCAGACAAATTAGAACCATATCTAGTGAATCGAACATTTATTTAACAATTTTTATTTCTTGTTTTATCAAATACATCAGACCAGCATATTTTTGTAAGAGAAAAAGAAAAGAGAATAATAAAAATGAAAATTTTTTTAAATATTTTAATTATTTGACAATATTTCTGGTGGGGATTGTTGTTGTGGTGGTTCGTTTGGCGATTGTGTTTCATTCTTATAATCATTCGATAAATATTTTTCGTCATCATTCTCGTTAATTATCATAAATTGCGTCATTAAATAGTGATCGATTAAATTGAGGGAACATAAAAAAATTAGAAGAATTCCTGAAAACGGTTATCAGATAAGTCAAATGAATGAAATGGGAACCTGCAAACATTCCGGGAACGCTAGAAATTATTGGCACGAATGTTGGTAATGCCAAAAGCAGATATATAATTGACAATTTCCATTGTTTCGTTAAATTTAAATAAAAGTCTGTAACTCTTTAAAAGAAAAGTTGAAAGTGGAAGTGTGAGAAAATGAGAGAACGGATAATTTTCTTTTAATTGATCGACATCATAATATTTTTGATGTTGTGAACGAAATTCGATTTCTGTCATAATTATTGCAATTAATCTTGATATGTAGACAACAAAGGCAAATTAAACAAGTTAAAAATTTCTTACCAACAATAGATAACATCCAATGAATCGGGAACCAGTCGTTGCTATACAAGAGATGGCGAACGCCCATTCACCTATCGACGAAGGTCAATCGGAAGAGCATATTGAAACAAAAGAATATTAAATCGAAAAAAAAACATAATGTTATGAGTATTCCAAAAATCTGACGAATCGGTTTGAGATATCGATGACAAGATTGGAAAAACATTCTTTTTCTTTCACTTTCCATTATTGTCGATTCGCACGAATGAAGATAAGAGTACTTGGTAACATGGTAAAATTTTAAATTAGATGGTGAATTATTTCTTTCATTAATCGATCGGTGTAACTCATAAATTGATGGAGATTCCAATTTTAGTAGACAAATTTATTTATTTCTTTCTCATCTTCAATTCACTCGTTAGTTCTGTGGTTTGAATGAATGAATAAAAGGAATTGAAAGTGAAGCTCTTTCTCTCTCTTCTGTCGGTCCTACATAAACGAACAACTACATTAATTCCATTGCACCTTATTAAACACTCGTTCGTGTTCAATGAGGAAACTTCTCAAACACTTTATCACATTCTTCCAAATTATTCAAATAAACGATTTAAATTTCCTTTTTTATCTCATCTTAAATGTTTGTTTTCAAAATTAGCATATTTTCTATTGAATTGAGTTTTTTTTATCATTCGTTTCTTCATGTTCCTGCGTTCTTCATTTCCATCCAGAATTTGATTTATAAAGAAAACAAGTATGAAATTTATTTCATATGATTTTCCTAAAATTAATTGAAGTGAAAGAATTTTATTTAAACACTTTATCTAGTTTTCTAAAGGAAATTATTTTATCAAGGAATCTTCTTCTTCTTTTTCGTTGTTTTCGTGTTCTTACTAATGGTTTTCGTACTCGATGGTTTCTGTTGACTACGTTGGAGTAAATTGAGTAATTGCTCATAAGTCGAATATTTGGTTAGATAAAGTTGTTTCATAAATTCACTATTCAATTCAGAGAATATTAGTTCATGAGATTGAATGATATTCTTTCTCGCTTTCATTAATTCAATCTTTTCTTGAAAATGATCTTCGGAACACGGATTAATTTTATTCGTTATAATATGAGTGGAAGCGATTTGTTCCATTATATTGATATCATTCTGAGTGAGATAATTCATCATTAGTTCACGATTTCTTTTCGCATTATCTTTTATATTTTCGAATTTCTCTCTTAAAGATTCGATTCGTGTGTTCAAATAACTGTCGAGATGTTTGGAGGGAACGGAAGCATTCATTGAATGTATTTGATTGATCAGATCTTTCTGATATTCTTCATAACTTTTCTCATAATTCAGAGCATTGTTCTCGTATTTATCATCAGTTAATGTTGGTGTTTTATCACTCATTAAAATGTTAAACGTATCTTTAATCTTCTCATTTAAAGAGGCACTTTCCATCTGATTAAAATTGATATTCACATCCGATAAAGTTTGATAATTGACTTCCGATTCATTTTCTTCTTCTCGTAACTTTTGATTTTCTAATTTACATTTCAAATTATCGAAATTCAACAAATCTTTATAATCGAATTCTGAAGCATTACTTTCTGCTTTACTTTGGTAATATTTGGGTTCGAACGTTTCCACTTTCTCCGTTTGAATTGGACAATTTCTTAATCTTGCTTGTCGTTTCTTTAGTTTTTCTAATAAATTTCTGGATTCATCAAATAATTGCGCACCGACCGTTGAACATTCTTTTATTATGAAATCTTTATCTTCATCACACAACTCATTACCTTCACCTGCCGTCAACAACAACATTGCTTTCTTCATCTTTAATCCATAATCTACTTGCTCTTTATTCAATTGAATGAGAGTATTGATTCCATTCCGAATTACTGTTTTTCTCTTCTTCTCATCCGTTGGATCCGACATCACTATCGTTCGTTGGTTAAACAGAAGATTTCTTTACTTCAAAACAATTTTTAATGAATTAAACGAAATAATTATCGTATAAAATATGAGTAGAATAAATTGTTGGAGAGAAACAGTTGGAGTTGGAGAAGTCAAATGAAATTGTTTTAATGGAAATTTAACAATACAAATTATTTATGATATAAACTAGAAGAATTGTCAATTTGTATCCGTTCAAATTATAAAAGAATATTATTTAATTTCTAGAAATATTTCCAATCGATTAACATTTGTTGAAAGATATGAAATGAAAAGATAAAACTATTAACTGAAGCATGGATATCGAACTCTTCAATATCATCCGTCTCCGGGTTAACAGGATCACCAAAATCGGTATATTTCTCAGAACGTCTCTCTTTTTCGTTATGCTAATAAATTATATAATTTGAACATTTATTATGAATTAGAGGAAACCTTAAACAGACGTACTTCTGGTAAGAAAGGTGGGGACAATTTACGTTCTTCTAATTTTGGAAAGTTTATTTTCTAAAAATATAATAATTTTATGGTTTTCTTCTTGTGATTTTGGGACGGGAGGGGAAGATGACTAAAATAAACTTGGAAGAAAGATTGTCGCTTGATATTTTCAAGACCATTCGGACCGAAACCTAATCTGGCCTTCGGATATCTTCGTAACATCTGGGAAATGGAAATAAATTATTTTAAGAGAAGTTTAAGAAGTAAATTTACTCGTCGTAATACATCGTACAAATTATGAGGCTTCTTTGCCACTTTGAATAACATATAACGCACTCGATCTCGGACTATCGAATGCTCTTTAATTCTGTCCCAGGTAAAGAGATTCTGAAAAGAAAGTTTTAGAATTTTTTTAATTATCGGGAACGAGTTTTTGAAAAAAACTTTAAGAAAGAAACTTTTGGAAAAAATATCCATTTGTTTCTTTCTTTTATATTGGTTTTTAAAATTGGTTTTCTAAAAGATTTAAGCAAATTTTGGAAAAAATATTGTAAAAAAGAAAATTTTATAAAAAATTTCCAGAAATATTTTAGAATACCAATTTTAAAAAAGGGAAATTTTAGAAAAATTTTCCGAAAAAATTAAAAAATATTAAATAAATAAATTATAATAAAAATTATGTTCAAACTTTCCCATGAATCATCCGAAACATAGTTACGGCTAAACTCCAGAAGTCTATGGCATTGGTATATGGCATATGAGATAATAGTTCTGGCGCTGAATAAGATAATGTTCCGGCCACTGACGTGGCTGGTTCCCACCATGAAGTGGCTGATTTGCTAATACCGTAATCACTTAATCGTGCATATCCGTCGTTATCAATGAGGATGTTATCAGGTTTAAGATCACTGAAAGAAAAATTGAGTTATAATTCTCATAAAATCGAACCGATGAATGATACGATTGTTGTGAAGGAATTCCAATCCGATTAACATACAAGACGCGTAAAATCGAGTGGCAGAGATGCTGATAACTTTCTTTTTGTGAATAATATTTTGTAATGTGCCACGATTAGCGACTTCGATTAAAAAGAAAAGTTTAGTCTAATTGAGAGAAAAATGATTAGAGAGAAAGGAATTATAGAAAGGATGTGGAAGTGGAACTTTAGTATGGAATGAAGCGATGAGACCGATAAGAAATTTATTATGCTCCGAACTGATTAATGCATGAATGTTTCTTTCTAAGAATGCTTTCGAGAAATCTTTCTTTGTCGACATTGATGTGCGATCAATTGATTTTAAGGCAAAATACCCATATGAACGATGTCTCACTAATATCACTTGTCCGAATTTGCCTTTTCCGAGAAATTTGATGAATTCTAATTGTCTGAGTTCGATGGCACCAGTTCTAAAAGAATTGTTCAATAGAAAATAAGAGAGAAATGTGTGACCCCGTTTGGAAATTGACGACATTATTCGATTGTGATTTGGGTAATTCGAAAAAAGTATCAAGATGTTGCTCTTTCAATGGAAATGTAAATTCGAATCGTAATTTTCTCGGATCTGAAAAAGAATGGATCGAATTGATTCTATTGACGAAAAAGAACTTGCATGATATTTTGATGGAACATATGTGCCGACAATATCTTCAAGAAACCCATTCCATTCACTTATTTCCACATCAAATTCACTTTCTCAAAAAAATTATAAGTTAATTTAACATATGACAAAATTCACTTTGATACAATTGTTGATATTGGTGTAGTAGGAATGACAAACGTTTAGTACACAATTTACTTTCCTTCCTTAGACGTTGCAAAAGGAAACGACGATGGAGGACATGTTTCCGTTCAAGAATCAAAGTGTCCATCATAATGAATGCTGCTTCTCTGATCTGTTTCGATTGAAAAAGGACGTCCACTCACAATTGAACAGAAATGAACTTTTAATTCAGTACGAATATTTTGCTCGAGTTCCGGTCGATGAACTTTTATTCAATTGATATTTATTTGTATTGATGGAGAAAGAGAAAACTTGAAATACTATTGATTCGTCGCTGATTCCTTAGACCATTGATGCCACTAGAATAATCATATCCATAAAGATATTCAGTATCAGTTTCAGAATGCTTCGGTTGGATATTAGATCCGTGCTTCGATTTTTTCCGCATCAAATCTCCTTACGTTCTTTCATAGATACGAGGAAAGGACTTGTGAATCTATTCGTCGATCAGGAACTCAGGTCTTTCGAAATTGATATGAAATACGTTGATGATATGAAGTTGAAATGCAACTGGTTGCTTCGTTGATAGATGAACGTAAAAAGAAAAGAAAAAAAATAGGATAGAAAGAAATTGATAGAACTTCCAATTTTGATATGTAGTGAAAAGAAACGAATTCATACCCAAACCATTTCCACTTTACATCAAATTACTTTTTCCATTTTCCGTTAACGAAGTTTATTAATTTTTCACATTTCTTCAAAACTATTCCTCCAAACTCGAACTTTTCTTGATTTTTCTTGTGATTTGTGAATGGAAATTTTTAAATGGATATGTCAAGTTCAAAATGACGATTGGTGAAGATATTTTATAGAATTGAATGAGTTTTGAGAAGAGTTTTAGTTTAACAAAAAAGAATGAAAATTAATTTATTTTCTATAAATGAAAATATATAAGTAATGTATAAAGTAAGATAATTTCTTGTACACAATTTATTTCTTTTGGATTGGTAGATAAAGTTTAAATTCAGCGGGTAATTCGTCGTCTGAATATAACCTATCGGAGAAGTAAACACGTCGTATTCTACAATTAGCATGAATCTAAATGAGAATATAATGAAACATAGTAGAAAGAGATGAAAGGTTGAACTTGTACACGAAGTGTCTCGATGTAATTTGTTCCGTAAGCTCGTCGAGTGAAATCGGAAAGGTTAAATTGAATCTGGTTCCAACCTTCGTCCAATCGCATTGGCATCGTGCAAATGAAAGGTTTGACTCGGGTCGTCGATTGGTAGTTAGATGCGCGGAATCGCCGTCGTACATTCTTGTCATCGAGAACTTGAACTTCGAAAGTGAAATATTTCTTCAAGTTCTTAATTATCATGACGAGAAAAGGAAGCTTAATTCCTAAGGTTTGTTTTGGATCTGAAGGACAAGTGATAAATGTTGTACTGAAAATGGAGATGAATTGAGAAGGATTGATGATGAAAATTAACCTGACATTCGTCCCCACTATTTCCAATACTAGTGATTGGATATCGTTATCGGTGATTCTTTTGATATGGCCATTTCTCACCTGGAAATCGATAATATAAGAATGTTGAAATGAACTTCAATCGAACTTTCTTATCCCAAATCTGTAGAGGTTTACTACCGATCGAGAATAGAATGGATAGGAATCCGGATTGAAACGAGTTTTTGAACATGATTCCGAGGTTGGTTTGAATACGACTGGAATTTGTAGTATGAGGAGAAGGAATAAATAGTATTTAAAGAAACGATGATGGAATTTGACGTCCTACGCGGTTTATTGTGTCTTCCTCCAAATAATGTCGTCAAGACGACGGATGTTAATTTATTATTTATACTGGAGTGAATCAAATATTGTGATGATGACTACTATGGACATTTGGTGAGATGTCGGAGAGTTGTTGGAAATTGTTGGAAATGATGTCTCTGAAAATTTCCCGTTCAAATCTGTTACTATTGACAACGAGGAAAGTTAGGCTTAGCCGATTTCTTAGTATTATCGGAAAATTGATGTCGATTGGTTAATTCTCCTGTTGTTTGTTCGTAATCATTCGCTTTGTTTGTTGTCAGAATTCCTCCTCCAAAGTGAAAGGAGCAATGCCTTACTCCAACATCTTTATGCGCAGAAAGATTTCAAAACTGCCAAACGTCTCATTCATGACATAAACGATTCGACGATGAATATGTCGGAACAAGCGTCGAGATTGGAAGGATTAATTGCGCGGGAAGAAGGCAATTTACATTTGTCATCCGAATTATTTCAGAATTGCATCATACACAATCCACAGAATACGATGACTTTAAAAGAAGTAGCTAGAAATCTGTTTAATTTCCTTCTTCTCCTCCCTAAACACTTTAATTCATTCCAAGATCGTTACAATCATCAAATACAGCAGCTATCGATGTTTTCGAACAATGTGAGTCTCGTACGAAATCCAACGAGATGCTCAGTCTCATTCATTATTATAAAGGTTTCTTATTAACATCATTTCTCATTCATTATCTAATTAATCATTTCGAATTTAGCTGAAGCTTATTTCAAATGTAAAAAGTTTGATAAATGTTTTCAAGAATTAGATATGGCTCTCAAAGCTAATGAACTCGAACAAGCCTATATGCTCTGGCATAAGACGTTGATGCAAAAAGAATCGGAAATGAATGCCATCGCCATATCGAACAAATTGGAAGGTGGTGGCGATATGATTGAACCGATTCAACAATCGAAAAGGAAGAAAACATTAAAAACTTCTGCAGATAGCTTATCACGTGGATGTGCCATATTTCCCGAATCATCTCCCTTATTCATCAGTTTAGGTATTGTGTATATGCAATTGAAATATTATCAGAAAGCCTTCGAATCTCTTTCGAGAGTATTGACATTCCAAAATGAGAATTTATCTGCAATTTTAGCTCTCGCTGTCATTATGCAACAACATGGTGATTATGAGGTGGCACTGAGTAAATATCGAACGGCTAGTCGAATAATTCCGGAAAGTAGTAACATCTGGAATAATATCGGAATGTGTTTTTATGGAAAGAATAAATTTGTTGCAGTTCATTTATCTTCCATTCATCAAATCTTCTTTAAAATAACTTCTAAACTTCTTTCAAGTCGATTGCCTGTTTGAAACAAGCACTTTATTTCTCTCCGTTAGATTGGAAGATTCATTACAATCTCGGTTTAGTACATATTCATGTGAAACAATATGCGTCCGCCTTCAATTTCTTATCTGCCGCCTTATCTCTACAACCGAAAGAAATTCAGATTTATCCTTTATTGGGAAGTTTGTAAAATCTTTTTCATATTCTTCATAAATCGAATGAATTTAATGAATCACTTCCTTTCATAAGTTACTCTCTTCCATTTAGAGAATAAAGAACAATGTATGAAATGTTTCGATAAAGGTCTGGCGTTAGATAAGAATAATGTGGAGCTGCTCTACAATAAGTATGTGGCGCTAATTAAGATGGAGATGGATGGGAGAAATGTGCTAGATGAGTTGAAAGACGTGATTTTGGAAAAGAATCGAAAGAAGATGAAGAAAGATGGGGATACTCAAGATTTTAGAATATTGATTGAAAACTTAAAAATTGATGATTCACTCACAGAGAAATTATATTCAATTTATCTTTAACCGATTTAAAATAAGTTGTTATCATTTAAAAATAAAACTCCTTTTTCAAATTCGATTTTACAACATATTCAAATTTGAGAAACAAGTGGTTAATATCAGAATCTCATTTTATTTATTTTTTCTTCTTATAATTCTGTTCTTCATTTATTTAATTAAGAAGTTATTTCTATCAAGTTTCTGTTTCAATGGTGGAAGCGGATGTATAATCAGCAGATATGAATCTCAATGGATCATCATCACTGTGCATTTGGAACATTTCCCTCGATAATTCTTTTCTTCTTCCTTCCTTATCCACTAATCGTGGAGAAATGTAACTGGTGATCGGGAGACTATAAGTATTTGTATTATTTTGATTCCGATCAGTACTCGAAATAAATTCAGATTCAGTCACTACTTCACTAGCTGACACTTCAGTAGTACCTTCGATTGTAGATCTGTCACGATCATCTCCTGACGAAGATTCAATTGGCGAATCGGTTTCTGTTTCAGTTGCAGTCACTTCGAACGATGTTTGTATCGTTCCAGTCTCTCGTGCCGAACTATTTGTGGGTGAAATATAAAGTGATGTGTTATCAGTTCTAGTAAGGGAGTCTCGTCCAGTTTCATGAATACGAACCTGCAATTTCGGCGTCGTATCTCGAGAACTGGAGAAAATGGCCTGTGTACTTTTCAAAAGTCCTTTCTCAGGGAATTCTTTTTCCGTTTCATCTTCTGATACTATTTGTTGAGTTTCCTCCTCACTCCGATCAACTGTCGATTCGACAATATCTCCTTTCTGATCAATTTCTTTAATTCGAGTAATTTTCGAACGTTTTACATTATTGAAACCATTCTCCTCATTCCCGTCCTCATCTAAAGTAACTTCTGATATTTCTTCCTCAATCTCCTGCTCATATTTCTCTAATAATTGACGTTCGTTATCTTTCGTTGGTGTTGTTGGGAAAACACTATCGGGTGCAGGACTAACTGGTCGTGGAGGTGGTTGTGGTGGCAAATAAGGTGAATAATTTCGTTGATGTGAAACTTTAATTCGTTGAGATTCACCACCACGGAAACTGGGTCGTGTCAATTTGGGATCATCAGTTCGAATGTTGCCCGTCGCTATAATGATAACGGCGATGAGGAGAATAACGGTGATGGTTGAAATGATGATAATTGTGGCGATGGCGAAGAATTCGGATGAGGATAAAGTGCCCTTAGCAGTTACCATAGTTGGAAGGAAACCAACTATAAGTGCGGAAATGTAAATCACCAGATATTTGTTTAACGGTGACATTGATAAATGAGAAATGAAGTAAGCGAACGAAAAGAAAAGAAAAAGAAAAACTTGCAAAATTAAAATTTAGTGGGTTGCCATGACATTGAAAAGTTACATATAAATCGAAGATGTGGAATGGTAGGATAAAGTGGAAAAAATGTGAAAGCAATGGAAAATTTTTCCGTTTCATATTTTCCCACATTTCTTTCCTTTCGAATAGGAGGCGTTAATTCTCTCCTCAAATTATTAGTCATTTCACATTTCCATGATTCTCTAATAATCATTTGTTGCATTTGAGAATGGTTAACACGGACGCTTCTTATGTCTTGAATCCTGAAGATATTCGTCATTTCCATCAACAATTCACTTCTACTCATCAATGGACAATGAAACATAATGTTCCCCTTTACAACTCTTCTCATTTCCTTCTTCATCTCATCAACAGGATATCAAACAAATCAGTCAACGAAGAACTTGCGAATTCTCCAACAATGAGTCTCTCGCTAATTTAAATCGGAATCGTTATGCCAATGTTCTGTCATGTTCCTCACTATTATTCTCTTTTTAGAATTTCATTTTTCTTTTCTTTTTTTAAGTCGATCATACTCGAGTTCATCTTCCACAAACCAAAAATGATTACATCAATGCCAATTTCGTCTATTTCCCATCTGTTGATCAGATTTACATTTCCGCACAAGGGCCACTCGATGGAACGATTCATCACTTCTGGCATATGATCTGGAATCTCAACATTAATTGTATTGTCATGTTGAATAATTTGGAAGAGAAAAAACGTGTTAGTCTCATTATTTCCCTCCCTCTCTCTTTCTCTCTCTCTCTCTCACATTTTACTCACCATTAAAAACGATAAAAAAGTTTTTTTTTAAAAAGATTTCATTTTTGAATATTTTTCCGGAAATTATCATTAAATGGGAAATTTGATTTTTCTTTTCATTCTTCCAGATAAAATGCGCAATGTATTATCCAAGTTTTGATAATTTGGATAAAAGAGGTTCCCATTTTGTTTCAGGAAATTTACTCATCAATCTCTTCTCGTTGTCATGGTAACCGATGACCAGATAGCAACATGGACGTCAAGAGTGTTTACGAAGCCAATAAGAACATGTTCCACATAATCTGCATTAGTGAAATAACGGAAAATGAGAATTATACGATTCGAGAACTTTCCGTCTTCAATTATGAGATGTGTGAACATCGAACAATTTTTCATTGTCATTATGTGAAGTGGCCAGATTTCGGCGCTCCAGTCGTTGATTCCAACTTCCTACAATTTATAGAAGTTGTTCATCGTTATGATAGTTTTGGACGAAAAAAAAATAAATTGAGTTCCGTCCCACCAAATTCTTCGAACGAAAAACATTTATGTCATTTTAGTCATCCACCTTTACTCGTTCACTGTTCGGCTGGTATCGGTCGAACTGGAACATTTATAGTCATCGATCTTTGTATGAAACTTCTCGATCGATTCGTTTCAACATCGAAACAAGATGAAACGATGACTAATTTCGTTGAACTTGTCGTTCATTTGAGAACATGTCGAGAAGGATTAATTCAATCACCATCTCAATTAGAATTCTGTGTAGAATTCCTCCTTTACTTCATTGACAATTATCTAACGGGAAAGAGAAACGAACAAATTATTGACTTCAATTACAAATTACCCACAACTTGCTTAAAGAATGACGAAAATGTTGAAGAGCCAAATTGTAAAATTTCACATCGACCACAATCAGCGAGACATTCTCAAAAATTACAACGAAATCCATTGACGACTATGAGTATTTTAACTGAATTCGAAAAATTGGATGATCATCGTCGAATGTCGATCGGTGATGACGATAATGACGACGACGACGATTTTGATGGACATGATCGACCAACAACTGCCATTTATCAGAATGATCCTAAAAACGAAATGGAATTTCCCAAATCTTTGGAATTGGAAGGAATTATCAAAAATTATAAGAAAGCTCATAATTTCGAAGATAAATTAGAATGGAATATGAATGCTAATTATTCGGAAAGATCGTCATCGGACAACAATTATTCCAAGAGGACATCGGTGGAAAAGTATCAACAGACTACGGAAATGGTTGATGATCGGAAGGAATTTGAAAATTCCATCAAAAAATTACGGGAAGAATATAAACGAGAGAAATATCAAATGATATTGTTCTCAATGGGAATTGGAATTCTATTCGGTATTGGATCATTTTATCTTTCTATTTATATCCGAGAACATCTTTTCTTTTAATTCTGTCTTGTAATCTTTACATCGAATTAACTTATTTCTTTCCATATTCTTATTTTTCAATCATTTCTATTTAAATTAATCAAGTATTTGAATCCAGTAAATTCATCAAAAATTATCGCCTCTCACTACTAATATTTCGGTTATTTAAACGAATCAAATTTTCTAATTAAAACTTTTAGTCAATTAGTGTAGTTGTTATTTAGATACAATTCCAACTTGGGAAATAGTTCTCATTTAGTAATAATAATCTTTATATTTTGTCTGTATGTTTTCATGGGGGAAAATTGAATAATTGATTTCCTAATGGATAATTCATAAACTTTCTTCTCTTCTTGAATTCATTAACAGGTTCATTATCTTCGACGTTTCGTAATTTCGAATAAAATTCTAATATTCTTTAATGGGAAAAGTACAACAAATAAATTCTCAACTGTTCGAAGAAATAATTATATATTACAATTAGAATGTTATCGTACTAATGTTCGATGAAAGTCATTGGTGAAAAATTCAACTTGTTTATAAAACTTTTTCCTTCGATTAATTTTATTGAGATGGTATTAAAAAATAAATTTTTTTAATTAATTGACTTTTTTTCGATTAATCTCTAATTTTTTCTTTCTTCTCAATAAGACGTTCAAAAGTCTGGATTGGAACTGCGTGACGTAACATCGGTCTCATTCCGAACGGAGTCATTACTGTTCGTAACGGTTGTTGTGGTTGTTGTGGTTGTAGCGGCTGTTGTGGTTGTTGTGGAAATTGTGATGGTTGCGGTTGTTGTGGTGAACCAATAGCTTGATTTTGATAAGTTGAATAAGTAGCAACTATTTCGTTTAATTTGCCGAAGACTTGTTGTAACATGGCTTGTAACATTGGCTTAATAACTTGGAGCATAGCCGAACCAAAATCGACTACACCAGGAATCGGATTGATCATATTAGGATAAGTGGGTGATGGTGGAGTTGTGCTCATCTGTTCTAACAAATTAGCGAGTTGTCCGATGGAATTAATTTGTCTTTTTGAACGTGGCTTTTCTGTTGCCTTTTTTCCAGGTAACCGAATACGACCGATTAATGACTGTATTTTTTCGAAGACTTTATTCGTAAATCCAGAGAGCATTGGTCGAAAGAAAGAAAGAAATGTCTTTCCAACTGCTTTAGCATCAGTCTGACGAACATTCGGTTCTTTGACAGGGAGAGACGCTAAAGAACTAATTGAAATGAGAACGACAAGTGAACAGAAGATGATTCTTTTCATAATTGATATAAAGAAAATTGTAGTTGAATATTTCGGAAAGAAGATTTATATGACATGACATTCATTGGAAGGAGAACTTGAGTAATAAATTAACGATACATATCGAAGCCATTTATAAACAAAGAAATGGAACGAACTTTTCTTCCTATTTCTACATTATTCTTAAGTCGATTAGCAAACAGAGAGATTATTCGTTCTCTCATCGAATCTCCTTCCCCATCAATGACCAATATCCATCAATACAACTCGTCATTACCACCGTAATAATATCAAGGAAATTTGTTAATTTAATTAAAACTAAACATTTTATTAACTAATGATATTAAATACCTATAAATATAATTCATCCACAACATAAAAGAACTAGAAGACAATTATCAGACTAAAACAAGAAAGAAGTCAAAATATATTTCAAATTTAAAAGCAATATTTCAAAAGTTTGGAGTTCATATCTATAGAGTTCAGGAAGAAAGTAAAAGTTTCTAATAAATTAATGTTAATATACATCGAATTTAAATGGTTGAATATTAAATGAAAATATTCCGTTATGAAATTAAAAAAGTCGAATTTCAATTTCCTATCAAAATGAATATTTTATCTTTTTTTTGCAAATTCTATCATGAAATGTTTGCAGAAATATCATTCTATTTATGCACAGAAGTTAGATTGTTGAAGTCATCCTATTTGTCGGTTATAAATAGAATAACGGCAAAATTAATTTGTGTGCGTTTTGAAACATGTCGACACAAATTTAATTTTGAACAAATTTCTGTAAAAAAAGAATTTTTCAAAAGAGAAATTATATTTTTGTGGTATTTAACTTTTTTTAATTATTATAAAATCAAAATGTCTTCGGGAAAAATTAAAGAAAAAGAATAAGAGGAGAAATTCAGATAGTTTCAATTTGAGTTGCCGTTTTAATTTTTTAAATCAAAAAAGAATTAAGAACTTTGCAAATTTAAGAATTCTTAAACTGAAACTAGTGATAGTCAACTACAACTCTCAAACAGATATTTTTTTGGCAGCATGTTTCGTCGTGCATCCATTGTGCACAAACTTCTGGGATATGATGAGGATGCAACATCGTCGTAATCAGCTGGCTTTTTTCCATTAGTTCCAACAAGGCGTTCATGACGTCCTTCGAATTAATTGCTTCTTGGACTCCGTGCAGTTTTTTTCCTGTGTCCGAAGTTCTTTCCAAAAACTCCTCCATCACTTGCGACAACTTGTCTTGATTTTCGTTTATCTGATCGAACCGTGTATTCACCTCCTTGGTGAAATGTGCCATATTATCTTTAAGGTTCATACAAGGTTCATCTCTAAGGAAAACACGCCAGTATTGAAAGCTTGATTAACAATTTCGAGAAGAATTGCCGATAACTGATCTCCGTAGCGTTGGACAAGTTTCGGACAGATCCCGTCGATACCGTGCGCTTTGTTGATTCCAATGGAGTTGATTGCATTGGTTATATCTCTAATCGTGAACATATCTGGACTTGTCACGCAATCGGGAATTTGAGTTGAATAATTGGAGTCGATTTCCATCTGTGAACGGAAATGTGATGAGAATTGAGATATTGAAGGACGATCTTGCGAATCGGTGTTAGATCTGGCGGGACGAAGACGTGCCCAGATAGTCGACTGGTTCAGAGATGAGAGAAGAGATTTCGCTGATTTCATTCGGCGGAGACGTCTGACACCATGGCGAAAAATCTTTTTCACACGAATTAGTGCTGTGGATGTTGCTAGTGATGGTGTTGTAAGGGAAATGTGGGATAATCTCGCGCATTCCATCTGTAGCGGAAGGATCGTGTGAAAGTGTGGAACTCCTGCTGATTACATCTATATTAAAATCTCCCGCGATGATAAAAGGAATCGAATAATCGAGTTGGCGATGATCTACGCACTCGAAGAACGAAGAGATGGTGGCTAAATAACCTAAAGAATTTGAACACGGTGGTCAAGTCGATGAAGACTGAACTCTCAAAATGAGGCATTTCCTGCAATGACTCCAAATCAAAAATCTTGACAAACTGTCCAGTCACAAAAAAATACAACAATTTTATCGATTATAAATTCGACTGTACCATATTCCTTGGTTGTTCTATTGACAACAAAAAGAAAAGCTCTTCCTTCGTTGAGCATATTCGAAATAAGTTCATCAGATAGTTTCACTTACTGTTAGTTCACCATCGCTGCAAATAGTTTCAATTATTCAAAATATTCTGTTGCGATTTGTATGGATTACAATGTTCAGTGTCATTTTCATTAAAATCTATGCTCGCATTAGATCGTGCTTACAATCGCTGTATAAGAAACCTATTAGGCTGTTATCGTCCATTTTCTCGAGCCCTTTATGTTCTCGATTTCTGGGCTTCCTCCTCTTCCTCTATTGTTAGGGAAAATATTGCTCTATTGCTCTCATGCAAAACATAAAATTATCTGACTTCCGATATCCGACTTACGAACAGTGTGAGTTATTTACGAATCCTGTCTATTTTTTTGCCACTATTACGAGATTCCAGTTCCCAACACAGTGGAAGTTGCTGAATCCTTAATATCTAATTTTTCAATCGATAACCGTGTTCCCGATATTCTTTCTCCATACATCTCTCGGGGCCATCATATTATTTCAAATCCTAATTTCTTTTATTTATTTGAATTCATTCAAAATTGCCCAAACTGGGATTCGTCATAAATAAAAAAACAAAAAAATATAAAAATTTGGGAATAAATTCTCATTTTGATCGTATTCATCATTTCTTTTTAATTTATCTAATTATAACTTCATGTTCTGACTTCTAAAAAATAAGAGTCAATAAATCATAAAATTCTTCGTTTTCAATTAGAGGTTCGTATCAGCAACCAATTCCTGAAGTTACGGTTCAAATCGGAAGAAAATTCTAATTATTTCTTTCCAATAATCATAATTGAACCAGTCGAATATACAGTCACTCCAGATTATGGGAATGTGACGGTTTTTCATTTAATCGTTTTATATTATATTATATATTATATTTATATCAATATATTATATATTATATTATATATATTAATATGGATTGCTATAACATCAGCTTGGAGATAAATATTTCCTGTTAAAATATCATTGATAAATTTCGGGATTAATGTTCTATTATGTTTGTTCTTAATAAACTTCTAATATTTTTCTTTACTTTCTTAATTAATAAATGAATGAGTAGTTAAGCTATTAGGTATTAGTAAATTAATTAGTTGTACATTGTGAGAAATGGATGTAACTCTCTAAATAATCATTCAATAAACAATAAAAATGAATAAAATAAATCATTAAAATGGATAATGTCATGATGAATTTGAGGTTGTTGTGTTTTAGAGAAATTTATTTTTGTGAAGAGATTTCCGAACATTTTTCAACAGTTCGATATCCTGAACGAATGACTCATTTTCATGAGCGAATCGATTAGTTAATTCGAAGATATCAGAATCATCTGTCGTATTATTCTCTTTATTGCCATCGTCGAAATTTTTCTCTCGTGACATGTGAGATGATTCGATAAGTTTCGTAAATTCTTCAGTGAAATATTCGTAAAGTTTCGTATGATATTCATCTTTTTCTTGTAAACGTTTTTGAAATAAATTCCTTTCGTTTTCTAATTGAACATTCAGTTCATTAACACGATCTAACAATTTGACGACAGCTAAT